>CM049389.1:16758113-16945613 GCA_026937815.1 Etheostoma perlongum | reverse complement strand
CTGAAAATACAATAAAGAAAATACATACAAAGCCGATAAATAAAAAGGGGAGACCAAGTCACCACTTACAGACAGCAGACCGTAACTGCCAGAATACTCAGCTTTCTCCTACAGAAACAGACAGGGTGCAAAGTAATAGTTTTCAATGCACGAAATGTAACCATATCGAGAAGTATGTTTACTGATATTGGTTGAAACAATACTGAACTAAGCTGTAAGAATCAATATTGCATCCTGCTTTGTGAAAATTGAGAACAAGATAGGTCTAGGCAAGTACATCCTACCCTTTAACCCTGCTGCTGGTGAAATTCACAGTAGGAATTATTACTAAAAGAAACGTTGGCACTGAAAGTTCATTATCATGGATCCAGCTAGCCTGACGTTGTCATACTCACAATTCAGTCAGAATAAGAACTTTGGATGGCATCCAGGCAATGCAGCAGCATTAAGTGCCAAAATAGTTTGTTTGAGTTGTTTCATTTCATTTAGGATACTAAAACTACTTGGTTAAAGTTTGGGGAAATGTATGACCATTGTCAAAAGACACCGGGAAAGTTAAAAAATACGGGAAACTAACTTATTAGTTAGTTTTCAAAGGACCACAAAAGATCATTTGTCAGGAAAACCTAAATACAGATCTTTTTAAGCATTAGACAAACAGCTTTTAACTCCAGAATTTTGCAGAATTGTACAAACATCAATGTTTTACATAGGTTTGGTGTTGTTGTTATATTTCAACTATTTTTAACGGCTTTTTAATGTTTTACGTAGCCTAAATCCCTTTAATCCCTTTAATCCCTTGTTGGGAAAATGTCCTATGCAAATAGGCTATAGGTGACTTGCCTTTATGTGACTTGTTCTTAAAAACAGTAGCCTGTTAATACATTTGTTTTGGCCACTTGGAGGCAGCAGACGTGCTAGAAACACTCCGCTATTTACACGTGAAGCAGACATTGGACAACGTTAGCAACATTGTCACCTGAGGAATGTAAGTTATAATGTCCAATATTTAAGTAATGTCCAATATTTACTCGTGTGTTAGCTCGGTTTGGTGTACACAAACTCCTATAATTATGCAATATCTAGCTAGCTGTTTAGCTGCTAAATGTTTCGCTTTGTTCACATGCTAGTCGCTAACTTTGCTAGCCATTGACTGTTGCTGGGCAGGTAGCCTAGGCTACAGTGTTATTTTTCCGGAAAAAACATCGGCCTGGAAGGGATGAGGTTTAATGAGAGCGTTGAGACTGACCCAATTAAAGCTGGAGCCATACAACTAAAACTATATAAGGTAAATAAGATGCGAAATAAATTCAGAGTTGGGGATACAACTCTGTTAGCAACACCTTTCACACTACACACCACTGTTGACATGAAGATATTGATTAATGTTAGCGCAGCATTGAGCTTGTGTAGTGTTTCTTTGATTTGATGAGGACGAAGAGTTGCTAGTGTATCAATGTAGAATTTAGAAAAAGGTTTAATGAAACAGCATGATGAAAATGATATGACAAAGACAATAAGACACAAAACATAACACTGCAGCTGACAGCGGACTTGTTCCATACTTCTCCCTGATGGAGAATTTGGAATTTTCACATACATTTATTCCCTGGAGTAGAGGGCGGTTCCTCAAGTGAAAACTCTCCTCATTGGTCAAATGTCTTTACAAGAAAGGTGTTATTTCCCAATCCATGTGTCTTGAGACCACACCCAGAGATTCATCTAAGTTAACTGTTTATGCCTGTAGTAGAATGAGATATTCAAATGAAAATTGAGGTTTGTGTGTGTGTGTGTGTGTGTGTGTGTGTGTGTGTGTGTGTGTGTGTGTGTGTGTGTGTGTGTGTGTGTGTGTGTGAGAGTGAAACAGTGATGCAGTCGGACAGGCCGTTGTCACTGTGAGCAGCTTTGGGTTAGGACCCCACTGTGCCACACCACTGCTGTCTTAGAGACACACACCTGTCAGTCCACATTAATGTTAACATGGATGACTTGAGAGTCACACTGGGGTGTCATATAAAAATAACACATTCAGAGAATGAACAGCTTTGACACTAATCGGAGAGGGCTGTGTGTGTGTGTGTGTGTGTGTGTGTGTGTGTGTGTGTGTGTGTGTGTGTGTGTGTGTGTGTGTGTGTGTGTGTGTCTTTCTCTCTATTTCCTAAAAATCAGAGCTACTTGTCAGTTGGCATAGTTGTGGGTTACTTGGGGTCTTTAGTCTGGTTCGTGCATGCTATGAATGTCCTGAAACAATCAAGCCTGCATTCAGTATTGACAAGAGCTATTTCTTTTCAATCAATTGATCACTCTCTTTACTGTTAATCAATTTGCCCAACATGTAAACAAACAGCAGCTGCTATTATAATATATTATGTCATTGATCTCTAAAGGTCATAAAGTTGCATTCATACTGTATCAGTCTGGTACTGCATATACTGTATCAACAGAGATTAGATTATAAGATTCAACTTTATTGTCACACACCTGTTATCTATTCTGAGCTTTCCCCTATTCCTGTCTTTCATTGCCTTAAATTGCTCCTGTGGTACCCATGGGTTGCTGGATCTTGGAGACAGGTGGACTGCATTGGGGGACGTGACCAGAAGGAAAGTGGTATTTACATGGGACTATGGATACTGTTTTGGGCCTTCTAGGTAATTTGCCTTTGATCATAACTGTAAAGTTAGTAGTGTTGATTTAAAAAAAGAAAGTAAAGAAAAAAGAGGTGTAGTGTTTATGATTGTTATTGTGGTTCCTAGAAGAACCCCGTTCTTATGGAGGGGGGTGTTACAACTCCTCCCTTTTCTGCCTGCTCTTGGCTTCTCTGGCTTTCCTGGCTGAGCTGGCAGTTTGGGAGGGTTCGTTAGGGTGGATATTTGGGTAGGCCGTAACCAAGACTATTTATGCAGGTCATGTCTCGTTGTTGTGTTTCTGCCTTCTTCTTCTCCTTCTCCTAGGCTTAACATCTCCTGGTTTGAGTTTGTTTCACCTCCTTTGTTGCAGTTGTCATTTATCCACACATCTTTCACTCAGCCACACACACTACTGATACCATTGATTCCACACATGTTTTAAATTCTGTTGTAAATAGTTATTTTGTTTAGTTAACAATCAACAATTAATTGTGGATTTGTGAATTGTGGGTGGTGTGTGGCCAAGTGAAAGATGTGTGTGGATAAATGACAACTGCAACAGAGGAGGTGAAACAAACCCAAACCAGGAGATGTGGAGCCTAGGAGAAGGCACACCGAATCCCTGTTTTTAACGATTCTTACATTGACTGTAATATTAATGGCAGAGCATCCGGTGTGGCAAGGTGCTGCAAATTCCAGCAGGGGGCGACACGCGCAGTTGCAAAAGGAAGTCGGTTTCTGTAGAAGTCTATGAGAAAGTGACCCACTTCTCACTTGAATTATTACCTCAGTAAACATTTTCATAATGAGTTTTAAGTTTTCTGCAACACAAAATTATGTTCGTTTAGAATTGAATTATGGTCTCATTGATTGTGGTCTCATTGATTTTAAATTGGCGATAAAGCAGGGGGTGTTTTAGGGCGTGGCTACTATGTGATTGCCAGTGAAAGTGTGTAACGTAACGTAGAGTGTAAGGGCTCCTCCCTCACTCCAACCTCTCGTCTAAAATCATCACATCCGCAACCAGGATGGCTGCGCCCGTAACGGCAAACTCCATGACTCATAGCAGATCTCCACAAACCAATGGGTGACGTCACACATGCTCTGTCCACTAATTTTACATTCAATAGTTTCTTATAACAATGATCATTCCCAAAGCTAATAACCCAGTACATTATTGTAACAATGGTGATGAAGGTCCCCTAACCTTCAATGAAGTAATACTTTCAACCCACACCAAGATGTTTTTCTAACATAAAAAGTAGTGTACAATGCCGCTAATGCTTTGATGACGTGCGCAGAGACAACACAAAATGTAAATGTAGATAATAACCGGATATATGGAATGACATACAGTCTAATATAGTTTTGTGACTCATCATACAGTCTGCTACAGACTAGACCTTCCTTGTACAGTGACACTTTGTTGTTTGAGATTCATGTGCATTAGATGGTTTGAAAACATTGTAACTTCCCATAGAGATTGCAACAAAAAATGGATCATAGATTAACACAAAATATCGTGAGATATTAGAAAGATACCAAAATAATCCTGAATTAAGATTTTAGCATCCATTGGTGGTCTCAGTAAGATTACTGCCATTTATTTTTATTTTTTTACACCTTGGGTGTGTCTATAATGTGGCTTTTTTTCTTTTTCATACTGGAGAATCTTACTTCAAATTAGCTGGCACTTATTACTTTTTGCTCAATATTTTGTAGATGTATTTCGTCCTCTGAGAGAACTGAACTAAGAATTGATCTCATCCAACAATATGTCCCAAAAGGCAGAAATATTAAATTAATACACAGTAAATGGCTGATATTTAGCATATCATTTCAATCCCTGTTTAGTTGTGTGTGTGTGTGTGTGTGTGTGTGTGTGTGTGTGTGTGTGCACCTACTGTACATACAAACAGTATGCCAACAGTTGCTTGGATAACGAGCCAGCTGTTCCTGCAGTTGACGCTGTATATAAGCTATTGTTGTTTTGTTTTATCAGCTTTCTCACTCTACTAATTGGTGTGTGACATGTGGATGTACACACACACACACACCTGCATGCACACCCCACTGTCCATGGTTACATAACACAGATGCATCAGCCATACAGTACACCTACTGTGCAGCTTTGGAACTTGTATATTACTAAACAACTAATCATCCACATAAAATCCACATAGCTGGTGGATTTATTAATATTCCATTATAAGTTCTGCTTTTCTCTGAGTGTGGGTGTTAAAGTATTCAAATGCTGAAATGTTTTTTTTCTGTTATATGTGAAGGTTCCAGTTCATTCCTTTTTAGAAACAGGCTTCAAGGTTTTCCATCTGATATTTGGCTGCAAGGATTTGCTCCTGTTCAACTACAAGAGCATTAGTGAGGTCCAATGGGAGACGTCACACATGCTCTGTCCACTAATACTAATACTATACAGTCTATGGTCCGACCGCTGCATGTGTTAACTCTCTCCCATCATTCATGCAGTATTGCACACATTCACTTTACTGTCTCTTGTGCTCCGATGCATGGTGGCACAATCTTAGCGGCACTGATGTCATATTTGTTAAATATCCTTTTAACACTATTCCATTTGCACAAACTGTATACAGACTCTGTACTACACTCTGTATTTAAATGTGTTTTGATGCTTTTAAATTCTGTCTTCCATCTCACAATTAACTTCAATTTCCATTGTGCATAAGCCTGTCATGTGCTTTAGTGTAATTTAGTGTGCTGTTACTGTGTGGAGGCAGATTGTTTCTCCACTGACACATCTGATTGTTGAATGTCAGCTTGAAAGCTTGCTGTTTATAGACACTGTCACACTTTCACAGTACTACAAAGTTATCTTGATTTTTACAATAAAACTAAGATCAAACAATAAAAAACAATTTATTGATTAGATTTTTATAGTAAGGCTTTATGTATTATCAGACCATCTAACACGATTATGCTGCAATGATGTTAGTATTGTAAAAAGGAAAGCTGACACACGTAGAGTAGAATCCAGGCAGAGTGGCATGTGTGAGTCAAATGTAATGATGTTTCAGAGAAGAGATTGGGATGGACTGTCGGATTCATGCTTTTCATAATTCATACTATTAATGCCACTGACTGTGGTGCTCTGCTGCTCAGACTTTTTCTAAAACCATTCATTGTATCATTTGGTTAATAAATTCCCCACTGCAGGTTCAGTAAACCACAACATCTCTTTGAGGTTAACGCCTCTGTGCTTATCTCGCAACCACTGCAAGTACGTCTTCTAACTCCCGTTTCAGTACTCTCATGATTGGTTCCCTGTGGAGCTCTGGTCGTGGAAAAAAACACAGATTTGTTTTCTCACTAAAACACATCTTTTGAAATATGAACATGTTAGTTTGTGCAACTTGGATGTTCAATATTTTCTGAGCAAAACCTTGTTTTGCTTTTGGTTTCACAGGCTTTTGGTTTCTTTTATCTAGTCTGTGCACAGGACACAAACAGTGGTCCCTTGGGTAAAAGGCTTGTCCGACCCACCCATCCACCCCGACTCCCTTTGCAGACTTTGATTAGAAAGACATTTGTGATATGTTGAGGACAAACGTAACCCAGGACAAAATACATTTTTCTCTAAATATGATTGAGAATGCAGTTTTATTGTATGGGAATGTAATTTATAGGAGACAGGGCAATGCATAGATAAAGCTTTTTGTTGAAGTGTTTGGGGGGGGGGGGGGCATTTTAGCCGTTTATTAGACAGGACAGCTGAAGACAGGAAAGAGGGAGGGGGAATGACATGCAACAAAAGGGCCAGTATGAAACCCTGCTGTAAGGACTGAGCCTCTATACATGGGGCGCACGCTCAACCAGGTCAGCTACCCAGGCGCCCCAGATATTGTATTATTCTTCTTCCATGTAAAAACCTATCGCCTATGTTACCCACAATGCAACTTGACCGCTGATCGTATGGTCAGAGATCCGGGTGTGTTAGTGGCAATTAATCTTATTTTATGCAGCTTTCTCTGGCTTTCTCTAAATAACAGTACTCCAGCAAGATGATATAGTGCTCTGTGTGTGTGTGTGTGTGTGTGTGTGTGTATAAACTGTCATTAGCAGCTCTGTGTCTGGGCTGCGTGTATACAGCCTGGTTGTAAAAGCTAACAGGATGTGTTGCTGTGGCCCTTTGAGGTTACCACCTGTTCCCTCACTCCGTCTTGTGTTCTCATGGAAACCAATATGGTGAAGAGCCGGGCCACTCAAACACACAATGGCCTCTTTGTGTTTTCCACTTGTGTGCTTCTCCATACTGCGTTGTGTCCATCTCAAACTCGCTTAATACTTTCTGTTTTTTTAACCTCTAGATTGGCTCTGTGCACTGGCCTCCGTTTTCACTTGCAATATTCCATCAAAGCTATTACAGTTTGACGTGCAGTCCGGCACTCAGGGCTGTTCAAAGCAAGCCTCCTGCATTAGGCTACGCTTCAAATGGCAGATGAGTCAAATGTTACTCATCTACAGTATGTATCCCACAAAGGTATTTAAAGCTTCAAAAGATCGCAGAAGTGTGGAGGCACTAATTTCCCCCCCTCTTTCTCTGTCTCTCTATATACTGTACAACCATTTCTGTTTCTTTTCTTTTTCTCCTGCTTTTCCCAGTATGTTTAATCACTCATGCTTTCTCCCCCTCTTCCTCGTTTTTGTCTTCTTTCTCCTCTTTTCTCTACATAGTAAGGACTATCTCACCTCAAGGTCCAATAAGTAGCTGTTCTGGAGCTTTCAATTAGGCTATACCCATTCTTTGTCTCAATTTGGATACCTCCATTAGTACCCTTCCACGTAGTACACATGTAGTTACTTGCATAACTAAAGCTGAGTTTTTGACAGGGTAGTGTTCTCAAATTGCGCATCACTTACATTTTCTTTAAAAACAACTATATAGTGGTACTTTGTGGAAAGAAACACGTGTATAATGTGTAAATGTTGGTGTTCCCAGAAACGACAGCAACCGCTGCGGCTTCTTTGACTGCCATTTTTCAAACTATTCCTTTAACCCATCAGTTGGTTATCTCCATTTTTCAATACAAAACCCAGAATTCTGGACTCTTCCAACGATAAAAATATAACAATATATTAAGATTGAATTTATCTAATAGCTAATGTATCTTCCATTTCATTTCATTTCATATATTTATTATACAGGAAAGTTTGAAAAAGTAACATTTCATTACAATATAAAAAACGGGCCTGACTCAGTTTAAAAACTGGTTTTCAGCAGGTTCCTGTTCTGCAGAAACATAAAACATGGTTACAGCACGTCAGGACAGACATTAATACAAAAAAAAAAAAAAAAAAAAAATAATTGTTCAAAGCTCAAATTGTTCAAATTGATTATACAGTACATTACAAAAAACACTTCATGTGTCATCAGGTCTTTACATTTAAGCATTTCAATGCAAGAATGTTCAAATTCTTCTAAATAAGTTTGTTACCTATATGATATTCAGGTTTTTGGCTAGGTTAACCAATAGAAAGATCTCGCAAATCACCTTCGTCACAGACAGACATCATGACACTGAATAATTATAGAATAATTGTCACCATCCTCTCCTTTAATCTCTCTCTCACCCTGACAGTGTGTCTCACACTTTCTCTCTCTCTCTTTCTCTTAACCCCATGGAAGTGTCTCTTTCCCCTTCTTTCTACTCCATAACTCTCTTTTTCCAACCCTCCTCCAATCCCATGCCTCATTAGCGTTACCAGTAATTATCCGACCTCATTGATCAAACGGGAAGTTGCAGACTACGCTTAATAATTGATGCTCTTAAACAGCTTATCATTTGAGTTCACCCTTGCTTATGATGCCTCCAATAACTGGTCTTCCTTTTCATATCTCTTCCAGATTGTTTTTCTGCATGCTGTTCACTCCAAATGCCTTTTTTTTTTTTGATTTATTTTAATGGACGAATAAATCACTAGATGGCAGCATAGTAACACATGGTGCATACATTGACAGAGCAGGAGACCGGTAAATAAACTGCACAGACTGTATGGAGGGGGGGTTGCTGATAGTTAAAGTCCCAGAACTCAGTGTGACAAGCTTGATCCCCGATTAGTGGCAATGTGGAAGAATTGCTGAACTATTCATCTTTTCATTTATTGCCTCAGCTCCTCTAATTACCGGATCAATAAGCCCCAGGTCGATCCCAGATCCAATGAAATAATGTTCCCCTGACCCATTAGCGACCTTTGACGACCTTTTAAAAGCACATCGGTTCTATTGCCAAGGGGCACTTCCAAAACAATTACTGAAGGAATCATTTACTCATCCTTTTTTTGTATTCAAAAATGTTTTTTTTAAATGTATTGTTAATAGTTTTTTTATAATCAAAAGGAAAGAAAAGGGTCAATATCAGAAAGAATTTGGAAACATTAGCTGTATATAGGCTATTATTAATGCAGTTTCAGTTAGTTGATTGTTAATTCAAATGACCTGCTATTTTAACAGCTGCCTCATTATTTGGCTTTGTTCTTTGTTATTTGGGATGGCTTGCAGTTGAATCCTCTCGCAACCTAAAAAAAGTATACATGGTTTTATAAAGAACAAAACGTCACGATTCTTTTGTGTAAAACATTGTAAGATCCCAAATTACTGCAACAACAGTTGCTTATTTTGTGACAAACACAAAAAACTTACATTATACCCTGTCTATGCCTCAGTAAATGTGTCTGACTTTTTGGTAGTAAAATCCAAAGAGTTTTCTTTCAGAAGAGTCAAGAATCGTGACTATTGGACTATTGTAACAATTGGATTTTGGGGTATTTCAAATACATAATTTTCATGCTTTTGTACAAAAAAGGAAATGCTGTTCTGGTTTAATTTCTGTTTGTTTTAGCCAAAACCCTATGGGAATAAAAATCTACCCAACACGTCACTATTAGAAAAAGAGATTTAATGATTGGGTGAATGTAAGGATAGTTTTCCGCACAAATAGCTGCTAACCGACATCTGTGAAAGCACTTAAAGTATTCCTTTTCTATATTTGTGTGTAGGCTCATTTGAAGATGTGATGTAAGCATTCCTTGTGCTGTTTCAGGCTGTGTGTGAGAGAGGTATCTGTGTAGGAGCTTGGTTAGGTTGTGGGTGGTGAGAACATGAATGCCATTAGTGGAATGAGGACTGGGATTCGGTATTTCCCATCTGATGTGCGTCACTACGTTTGTCTGTGGCACCGGCTGTGCACCGCTTGGATGGGGAAGAGAGGGAATTTGATAACCTGTGAGAAGCTCTCTGGGAGAGCTTGTGGATCATTCACCATCTGTCAATTAAATGTGTGTGTGTGTGTGTGTCTGTCTGTGTCTTTTTTTCCTTTTCCGGGTTTGAGGAATATAACGTCATTTCTTTTGTTTTGTGGGGCAAAAGAAATGGAAAGAACCACTTAACCTCTTGTTGATGTATAACAGTCATCTTGCAATTTAATAAAGAAAACAACTGATAGAAATGTAACTTGTTGTGAGGAAATATACCTTAAAAGCTGTGTGTGGCATTAGAGCTGAATGACTAATCAATTAATTAAATTAAAAATAATACATGATTTATACTTTTATTGATCTGGGTGGGGGCATTACGAGTTGTTCACTGTTGTTAGAACATACTACATACAGGACTAAAATACACACACACACACACACACACACACACACACACACACACACAGACTAAGGTCTTCTACATGCACAAATGGAGTGATGTCAGAGTGAGGGGGCTGCGGCTGCTGGACAGGTGCCCAGAGCAGTTGGGGGTTGGGTATTTGAGTTGATTGAGCTATTTTTCAAGCAAAAATGCAAAAATATTTAGAGTCCAGCTTTTTTTTTGGTGAGGATTTGTTGCTGTTCTCTGTTTTACATCATTTTATATCATTGTTTTTATAAGAAACAAAGTTACCTGAAGACATCATTTTGAATTCTGGGTAACCAGGATGACATTTTTCAAAATAATTGACATTTCATGGGCAATGTAACAAGAAAATAATCAACAGAATACTTGAAAAATAACCTTTAGATGCAGCCTTATGTCATTTTTTACAAGGGTGTATTTATGTATAATTTTCACCTATGGTCATCTTCCTCCCTCCCTCCCTGTGCTCCATCCCTTAGCTCATCCTTCACACCGCTGTCAAGGGCAACCAGAGGAAAAAGAGACAAATACAGTAACACTATCACCTGATCGGTGGGGGAATCCAGCAGGTGTGTGTGTGTGCCTGTTATTGTGCACGTGTATGCCTTTTCCATGCCGTGGGACAACAGATACGACTTCACAAAGAACACACAAATACAGGTGGAGGAGACACACACACACACACACACACACACACACACACACACACACACACACACACACACACACACACACACACACACACACACACACACACACACACACACAGTGTCAACAAAGTGACTGTTGGCAGGCTCACAGCTAATTCAGCATGAATATTTAATCAACTGTAAACAAATTACTATTGCACTAAGCAGTGCCAGTGTGTGTGCGCGTGCTATGTTAGTGCATACTTCTGCCTTGTTTCTGTGTCAGTGTGCACTCTCTTTCTCCTTTATTAATGTGGACGTCTCTTTCCCTGTCCAACAGAGCTCTATCTCTCTGTTAGATGTGGGCTTTCCTTAACGTCTTCTAGTACAGTTAGTGAGCTATAATCTAAGCTATAATCTAAGCAAAAATCAATCTACAGGTTATGATTTAAGAGTGCAGAAGTACAGATTCATAAGTATAAAAACAAGCTTTGAGATCATGTCTGTACAAAAGTTTGTAATGTGATATCATATTGCCTGCAAGAGGAATGTTGTGTCACTAGATATGAACCAGCAGCAGGGCTTGTCTATATCCCTCACATGCAGAATCAAACTATTAAAAGCCATCAGGTTTTTATCCCCCCCCCCTTATTTCCAATTGGCCCTTAAGATGTTGATTCATTTAAAAGTGTTTTGTGGCCTGTGATCCCAAACTCAATCTCATTTGAATTCTTCCCAAAAAGTTAGTTCTACAAATGTAAAATATAACTGACCAGATTCAGTCAATAACAATATCAACACGAACAACAACAATACAGACACATTAACATATTTGTTAGCATCTTGGTGTTCATATGATAGGCCTGTGTGTGTCTCTCGCGCTCTCTTGCGCGCGCGTTATTTGGTCTCCGTTTAACCTCGGAACAGCGATTTGAGGCGACTCAACACGTCCGCTTTCAAATCTCTGTCTCTCTTCGCCCCTGCTCCCTCCCTCTCTCTCCCTCCCTCCCTTCTTCTTTCTACCTGATTCAGATCCGCTCCGACGCTATGCGTATGACCGCGTCTCTCTGCAAGGCGAGCACTACCGGAGAGACCCGCACTGCTGCTGCTGACCGCGAGCACCTAAACGCCGGCTGACGAGCGACCCAGGCCGGGCAACAGGAGCGGGAAACGCCGCCGCAGATTAACCTCCGGCGGTGGAGAAGGTGGACGAAATTAACGTACGAAGGTAAACACTAGCCACATTTCATCGACACATAAGAGCATATAGGGGGTGTATTTGTGCAGAGGAGGTGGCCGTGCGGTAACGGTGGCCGTCCAGGTCACTGATAAATGTTTTTGACAGCTGAGCCGACTGAGCCCATTTGACGAATATGCACGAGTTACATTTTACATTGAGATTGATTTTGCCGCCGTACAGTAGCTATAACAGCGAAATGGACGGAATAGATGATAGAGCTGGCTGAAGCGCACGACAGCCTGTTGTGCATCGGTTTCTCTTTAGAATTATTTTTTTCGACCTAATAGCCACACAAACATATTTCAACATAGTGACAACCTATCTATGCATGCAGTGTTTTGTTTTTTTAATTATGGTCTGTTTTCAACATTCAGTGTTCAAGTTTGGTGTCAACGGGGGCGGCAGTGAAGTAAGATGCAGACAGGTCGTAATCAAGGAAACGGACACACACACGTGCGCCCGCCTGCACACATGTACAACCTACACATCGTCACTTTTTGAGTGTCTTAGTACTGCTGCATGCTCAGTCAAGTAATATATCAAAGAGTGCATGTGAGAGATGGTCCTATATCTGGCGTTATTGCATGTAAAATGTCTGTAATGAGCCAGATGATCATCATCATTACCATCATCCTTTCACTGTATTTGACCTTGTCACCATCATGTTTCCCACTCATCTTGACCACCATCATCATTATCATCTTCACCATGGTTTGGGCTATGTTTGTGCCAGGTGACTACCGGGCTCTATTTAAAAACACACAGTACTGAACAGTAAAACCTTTAAGTGTTTTCTCACAAGTCCAGGAAGAAGTAAAACAGGAAGCGAGAAAGAGAAGTAGCCTTTATTGTCTCCCTGAACTGAACTGAACTGAAAGATTGCAATGGAGGAAGAGAAATGAATAATATTAGTAGACGAAGAGTTGAAAAAGTTTTTATATGTTCTTAACTTCCAGTGAGGGAGCTGGCAATCCCCCGCTCCCCCCTCCCCCCCCCCCAACAAAAAAAAGTTTATTATTAATTATTCATTCCTTCATCTTTTCCAGAGTTGGCCCTGGATAGAGAGAGATCGGCAAGAGGACGAGTGTCCCAGAGCCTGCTGTACCATTCATCATCCTCTCCTCTCTTCCTCTTCTTAGCCAAGCTTTTACCTCGCCAAACTCCACTCTTTCATCTCTTCTTCCTGTCTTTTATTCCTCCTCCTCTGCAACTGGCAAACATTTCATTTACACTTGTGCCTTCTGTCTTTCTCGCTGTCCTTTTCTTTCCCCATCTTCCATCTAGTCTTCCCTCTCTCTTCCTTTGCTGGGAGCACGTCATGGCCTCTAAACTGAACCCTAACGTCCTGTATGTGGCGGAGCATGGCGACTCTCTGGGCTCACCCCAAGCGGACTCTGAAAACACTCACATTGTAAGTATGGCTCAATCTACGTTTACAGCTGATTTAAAATATGGCTAATATGCAATGTGGGGCTGCAGTAGGTGTGAATACTCTATGGTGCAATTGACACTTCTAAAAAATGCATGTTAACTGCACAACGTAAACCCTGCAGAATCAGAAAAAAATCCTTCATGCTTAATAAAATCACTTTTGTTGCATTGTTTAGGAGCTTAATTTGACCTGAAGTCTATGGAGAGTGGTAGCAAACTGAAGACTTGTTTATTTCTATTCCTATTTATTGACATCATTTTAAGATTGGAAATCTATATCTTCAACATATGTGGCCTAATTAATATAATAAATACATTTTGTAAGAATCAGTTTGAGTTTTTGACTATTTTGTCAGTCCTACACCTGCATGTTCCTACATTTAAACTCAACTTATCCTGCAGCTGAAATAAGACACGTACTGTAAAGCCCTTATCAGATGTCGGCTGCTAAAACATTTTTAGAATAAGTTATTTGAAATGCATTTGAAATAAAAATGGCTTCATCTTGAGCAGCATCTTAACATGGGACATCTAACTCTACAGTATATGAGTGATGAATCAAAACGTAACTCATGTATGCAGATCACTAAACCGATGAAGCTGGTTAAATCGCTCACAGTCATCTGAATAGCAGCCCATCAAGCGAATAACATGCAGTTGTAACATGGAGTGTGTGTGCAACAAAAATCAATAATTTTTTATATGTAGGACATTTCAGTCACTGGTGTCCTCTCATGTGAGTTCTAGGTAGCAAAGAACTCAAAAGTCAGTAAATGTGTGCTTTAAATTGTACCATTTGTTGTATTTTAGTAATAAGTGGCATTTATACAACATCAGTTTTCAGCAATTAGTCTTTTTTTTCCGCTCTCTTCTTCCAGACTGGAGAAGCTGGAGAAGAGTCATCAGACAGCGACGGGGAACAAGAAGAGACGTCACACAAGTTGATCCGCAAAGTGTCAACCTCAGGACAGATAAGGGCCAAGGTAGGAAAAGACAGAGTCACAGGGTGTGTGTGTGTGTGTGTGTGTGTGTGTGTGTGTGTGTGTGTGTGTGTGTGTGTGTGTGTGTGTGTGTGTGTGTGTGTGTGTGTGTGTGTGTGTGTGTGGAGGGGGGGATAAAGAGCCACGGCAGAAATTGTATTTGTTATACAGGGTCCCCGGTGAAGTGTCCTGTCATATCAGGACATCTTTCACTCTTTATGCATCTTGTATTATAGATGTTGGGTTTTCAGCATATTTTTCATATTTTGGGAGCTATATATATAGCTTCATACATATTAAAACAGGACTTCTTCAAGGTGAAAGCCAACATTAGCAAACCAGGGAGTGCTATTAATGTTATTAATGTTTGGGAAAGTCATGGAAAAGTCATGGAATTTTTCATCAGGGCTACGCTGGGACCCTGATTAAACATTTGAGCTGCTCATTTATTTAAGAGGTAATATTAAGATTTAAACATCTCACCAAAGAATGAATGCATGCATGTGGATTTTTGACACTTTTTTGCCTTTCTCCCTTTAATGTGAAGCATTAGTCTCCTGTCACATATGCTTTTTAAAGCGGACTTGTTTTCGGCATCAGTTGAAGTGTCTTTTCTGTGTTCAGTTGTCCTTTTCTCTCTCTAGTCTAACTTCATCAACACTTACATCAGACTTTTACCTTATCTGACGTGTCTGTGTATGCTGAGGTCAACTGACTTCCTGCTCAGGCCTTGCTCACTTCCTGCTGCTTTGTTTTCCTCTCTTACTGCCACCACGATGACAAGTTATGTTCAAATCTCTGATTGGCATTCTGATGTAATCACACAGTAACGGCTCTCTTTCTGTCTCTGTCTTTTCGGACTTGTGATAGCTGCTTATTGACCTTCTGCATTGTGTTTTACAGGAAGATATTGATGGTTTGATATTAGCTTCTTACTGGAAAATACACACACACACACACACACAAATCTGCCTAATTATTGATGAACTAATATCTGCAATGAAAAAAAGCTTTATTTTCACTGCAAACACACAGACGACAACTGTCCAAATTAATAGTGTGTGTGTGTGTGTGTGTTAAAATCGTTATTTCCAGCGTTGACGGTTAACTGTAAATCATGCACCGATCAATAGGAAACACAGGATACCCGGCAACCCCTGTTGTCATGGGGACGGCATCCCATAATGCCACGTTTGTTCCTGGAGCAGATAATGGTATTGGATATCAGTCTGGTATTGATCGCCTAATCTCATCGGACACCTCTTTAATGTGGCGTTGAGGGTGATGTGCACGCCCGTATAAGGGCATAGGAACACCATAGAGGGTTGCCATGGTTTCAAGGTTTTGGGGAAAGAGATTTGTAGATAAATCTTTGACCACATAGTAATATTAGTAGTAGTATAATCAAAGTCATAACTATACCTTTTTTGTTTATTTCAAGTCACCCAGTAGATTGACATGATTTATTATATATAACAAATGTATTGTTTTTAATTTGTTAATCTGTGTTATCCTCAAAAAATAAATAAAAAATTGATAGACAATTAATGGATTTATCAAAATAAATAGAAAGTATTTTAAAAAAATTGGGGTGTACAAGAAAAATTTGATTCAAATTGCAATTCAACGTTATTTTGTTATTGTATGTCCACTGCAATCACATGATAGACTTTATTGATCCCCATGGGGAAATTCAGAGTCCCAGTAGCTACAGATTTCACACACAACATACACATACATCCTAACAGGATGTTAAAATAACAAATATCAAACAAGTCCTTGTGTGTGTGTGTGTGTGTGTGTGTATATATATATATATATATATATATATATATATATATATATATATATATATATATATATATATATATATATATATATATATATATATATATACATACATATATATATATATATATATATATATATATATATATATATATATATATATATATATATATATATATATATATATACATACATATGTATGCTAATTTTGTACGTTTGTCCACTGACAAAGAAATGTTCAGTCTATAATTTTAATGGTCGATTTATTTGAACAATGAGTGACAGAATAACAACAAGAAAAGCGCATGCCAAAAATGTTATAAATTGATTTGCATTTTAATGAGGGAAATAAGTATTTGACTCCCGCTCAATCAGAAAGATTTCTGGCTCCCAGGTGTCTTTTATACAGGTAATGAGCTGAGAATAACGCACACTCTTAAAGGGAGTGCTCCTAATCTCAGCTCGTTACCTGAATAAAAGACACCTGTCCACGGAAGCAATCAATCAATCATATTCCAAACTCACCACCGTGGCCCAGACCAAAGAGCTCTCCAAGGATGTCAGGGACAAGACTGTAGACCTACACAAGTCTGGAATGGGCTACAAGACCATTGCCAAGCAGCTTGGTGAGAAGGTGACAACAGTTGGTGCGATTATTCGCAAATGGAAGAAACACAAAAGAAATTTCAGTCTCCCTCGGCCTGGGGCTAGATCTCACCTCGTGGAGTTGCAATGATCATGAGAACAGTGAGGAATCAGCTCAGAACAACACTGGAGGATCTTCTCAATGATCTCAAGGCAGCTAGGGCCATAGTCACCAAGAAAACAATTGGTAACACACTACGGCGTGAAGGACTGAAATCCTGCAGTGCCCGCAAGGTCCCCCTGCTCAAGAAAGCACATATACATGCCCATCTGAAGTTTGCCAATGAACATCTGAATGATTCAGAGGACAACTGGGGGAAAGTGTTGTGGTCAGATGAGATCAAAATGGAGCTCTTTGGCATCAACTCAACTCGCCGTGTTTGGAGGAGGAGGAATGCTACCTATGACCCCAAGAACACCATCCCCACCTTCAAACATGGAGGTGGAAACGTTATGCTTTGGGGGGGTTTTCTGCTAAGGGGACAGGAAAACTTAAACCGCATCAAAGGGACGATGGACGGGGCCATGTACCGTCAAATCTTGGGTGAGAACCTCCTTCCCTCTGCCAGGGCATTGAAAATGGGTCGTGGATGGGTATTCCAGCATGACGATGACCCAAAACACATGGCCAAGGCAACAAAGGAGAGGCTCAAGAAGAAGCACATTAAGGTCCTGGAGTGGCCTAGCCAGTCTCCAGACCTTTATCCCATAGAAAATCTGTGGAGCGATCTGGTGGCCAACTACAAGAAACGTCTGACCTCTGTGATTGCCAACAAGGGTTTTGCTACCAAGTACTAAGTCACGTTTTGCAGAGGGGTTAAATAAATATTTTCCTCATTAAAATACAAATCAATTTATAACATTTTTGATATGCGTTTTTCTGTATTTCTTTTTTATTCTTTCTCTCACTGTTCAAATAAATCTAGCATTAAAGTTATAGACTAATCATTTCTTTGTCAGTGGGCAAATGTACAAAATCAGCAGGGGATCAAATACTTTTCCCCCCCGCTGTGCATACATGGGAAAAGTCACTACATTTACATACTGTGATTTGTTTTTTAATCGAGTATTGTTTTGAATCAAAAATTGATATTGAATCGAATTGCGAGCGTAAAAATTGGAATCAAATCGTGATGTTTTCTGAATCCTACACCCCTATATATAAAAGGGAAAATTTTAAACATATGTTGTTTTTTTCTAGACATTTTTAACAAAATCAGTTTACACTTAATATATGTATTGTTTTTTTCCTGACATCTTCAACAGAAAGTTTACAATTGTATTTAAATCTATGGCTTGTTGAAAATGACAAACTAAAATCCAACCAAAATTTCGCAATAAATTGATTTATTTTTATCTCTACAAAAAGTACAGCTGACGTCAAACATGACACAAAACCATAAGTGCCATTCTATGTTATGTAGGATTTGGAAATGTATTTCTGAAGCATTTTTTTGGCTATACGAGAACAGACCATTTGGGAGTAGCAAGTCTGGATATGTGACAGGAAAGTTTGTATAAAGTAAGTATTCAGTCCTCTGTTTCATTGCCAGGAAGTCATCATGTAGCTTTTTCCCCATTGGCCAAAAGATGCTGCTGCTTGTGGTTGCTAAGGATCATTCACCATCTGTCAATTAAATTTAACTGTGTGCGTGTTGATTAGACTGTGTACTTTCAGTCATGTGCCTTAGATTAAGCTAGTCATCGACTCCAGGATTACGCTGTATTGACAACAATGGCCTGAGAAGATTAGTGTGTTTGTGCATCCATTTCTTTGTTTGGGTACATGTGGGTGAGCGCGTTGGTGTATTGATGTGTGTATGAGAGTGCATTTTGGGTTCATTAATATGTCCCGACAGTGCCCTCCCTCATTTTGGCTCCCGCCTGTTACCGTTCATGATTTTGCAGCAGTCTGTTGGCACACTTGTTAATAAGGTGCTAATTCTTAACAACTGTGACATGACATCCTGACACCGTTGGATTAATTCATTACCTCGGCCATAAATCCCTAAACAGTTGCACAGATGCAATGATAGCCCTTGGTAGACGAGGCATTTCATTTCTATGTCACTCTGTAGACGCTTGTGTTGGCTGTAATTAAATATCTTTGGGTTTAGATACAAGCTTTTGATCCTGGGGCATCAGCAGGGCAACATATCTCGCTGAAGTCACTCCTCCTAGTTAATTATTTTAGAGAGAATAATAGCCAGGATTCCAGACTAAATATTTATTCATTTTTGTGTTTGATTGGATTTCTTGTACATGATGTACATGAAACTTGCTGGATTTTGTTTGCTGTGTCATGTTAAGCCTTCAGGAAATGACATTAAAATCCCCTACCCTGCCAGGTGTATGTGGTAGGCGACTGCTCACACCGTGAAAGTTTTGTTGCTTCCTTTTTGTAATCATAGTGAATGGGACCTTGGAAATTTGCTAATTGCCTGCAAAAATCAGCCTGCACACTCCACTGACTGAATTGGATATTAAGATGATGCCGATTGATTTGCTGTACGTGTGTGTTCTTGTTTTTTTGTTATCTTTTGTGAGAATTAGTTTGAGTTGTTGACCTGAGGTCTTAAACTGTGTAGGACTTGTTTCTTATTGTCTTGTACCAGCCTGTTGGTGCAGAGTAGTGTAAGAACTCCACCCAACCCATCCTGCAGGGAAAATAAGACACATATAGTTCTTATGTTTCATTTTTGATATAGTGGCCTCTGTGTCAAGATGTGTACCTCGTAAACAGCAATGTCTCCAGTTCAAGTCTTTGTTGCAGGTTATATCCTTTCTCTCCCCACATTTCCTGTCAGCTTTTCGACTGCATTTTGTTGATTTATTAGATCAATTGAAGGCACAAAAGCCTCATTAAACAAATGTGTCTATATAAAGAAATGCACATGAAAATCTTCTGTTCTTTGAATAAAAAAAAAATGAATAGAGCAACAGATTTCAGAGCAGCAGCGAAAATGTCAATGTTCACAGATAAATTTTCAGATTACAATAAAGAAGTCAGTTTCTAATTCAGTCATTCATTTTTTAACCAACTACATGACTAATCTAAGAAGTGAGATAGAAGAACTGTATTCAGTACCCTACTGTTTACTGTAATGTCTAAGCCTGATGTCAATAGTCTGCAGTCATCCCATGGGCCTGTTCTCTTGTAACAGTGTAGGATCTAAATTAAGGAAATGGGAGAATAGAATTACAAGTCTATGCATTTTTGTGCCAACACATGCCCATTGCCATGAATCCAAAGAACATATAACATTGAATTGGATCTTGGAAAAACAGATATGTTTTGTCCATATGTATTAACTTAATCCATTTTAGTTAACCATCAATTAACATCCCAAAAGGATTTACCCATTACATCTATGACATTTGCATGTAGAGCCATTGACTTGGAAGTCAGATGGGTTGGTTTACAGAACAGAGCAGGACCTGTTCTTACTTGATCTCAGTTAGTACACAATGCTACGTCACATTATCTTAATCAGTCATTCGCTGCTTTCAATGCAACTACTGTATCTATTGAACAATTTTGGTTTCTTAAGGATCTAAAATGTTAGTTTGTTTGTTTAGAGCGTGAGTGCACCATTGGCATGGTTTTAAATCCTTACAGCCTCCCAGCTGTGTGCCTTGGCCAAGGTCGGCGCTCTCGAAGTGCCATTTTACATTCAAAAATCAGAATGTTGCAACATCAGACTGTTCCAACATCAGACTGTTCCAACATCAGACTGTTCCAACATCAGACTGTTCCAACATCAGACTGTTCCAACATCAGACTGTTCCAACATCAGACTGATCCAACATCAGACTGTTCCAACATCAGACTGATCAACATCAGACTGATCAATATCAGACTGTTCCAACATCAGACTGATCAACATCAGACTGTTCCAACATCAGACTGATCCAACATCAGACTGTTCCAACATCAGACTGTTCCAACATCAGACTGATCCAACATCAGACTGTTCCAACATCAGACTGTTCCAACATCAGACTGTTCCAACATCAGACTGTTCCAACATCAGACATCAGACTGTTCCAACATCGGACTGTTCCAACATCGGACTGTTCCAACATCGGACTGTTCCAACATCGGACTGTTCCAACATCAGACTGATCAACATCAGACTGATCAAAGCTTGTCGCTAGTGTTTTTTGCGGCTTGTTTACATTTTAGTTTTAGTCTAGTCTTTGTGTCAAGCTGCCATTTTAGTTTTTATTAGTTTTAGTCACGTTCATACTCTTTTTGGTCTAGTCAAGTTTCAGTCGACTAAAAGTCTGAGCATTTTAGTCTTATTTTAGTCAGAATTATGCATGACTATTTTAATCTAGTTTTAGTCGCCAGAAATCATTTAGTCTAGTTGTAATCAATGAAAATTGTATTTTAGTCTCTTTTTAGTAATGCAATTTTATTTAATCCAGTCAATATAGTATAAGTACCTAGTAGTATAGACAAAACCAAAATGTTGGCCAACAAGGGATGCTTAGTACATGTTTGTCTCAGTGGTTGTTAGCTACAGTGGCTAATGTCTAAAGCTAACTTTAAAATGAGACCCAACCACAGCCTCATGAGTTGGCATGAGCTTTCTAAAATAGAACTAAGTAACGTTACGTTAATGTCTCAACTTACCTCAGTTTCATTATGGAATGGCTTGAGCTGTCTCTTAAGGTTTGTTTGTGATTTTGTTGCCGCATATCTCCCCATCTTTTTCCACAAGACATTCCGTGTACTTTTCCACTTCTATGAAATGAAAGTTTTTTTTAAATCTCGTTTATTCAAAGACCAACTCCGGCTGGCTGGCCTCGGTCCCTTTCTCTGTGTCGGACTTAATTTAGTTTGTTGACGTTTACGCTCGTCTCCCTCTCTAACTTTATTAATTAAATAATGCTGCATCAGGGCTTGATGAAGTAACGTCGCCTGCGTCTGCGCAGTGCGACCCGAGTGCGACATGATGCAGTCCCTGAAGTGAGACACCGGGAACAGAAATACTGCAAAATAATAACGCGACTAAACAAGACGAATTAACGTTATAACATTTTATCTCGTCACGTTTTGGTCAATGAAAATTAAGAGATATTAGCATAGTTTTTTATTCTGTAAACCACATTTAGTCTCGCTTTTATTCGTCCACAATATTGCATTAGATATTTAATTATCATCCCTGTCACATGACCAGCATTTACGTTGCATCTCGTCTCTTTTTCGTCACGTGATAAAGGTTCGTTGACGATATTTAGTCATATTTCTCATTTACAAAAACAACTCTACTTGTCGCACATCAGAAACTTGGTTCTAGACCAACTTAAAACTTCTAACATGAAGAAGTTAAGTTGGTTCGGAGTTGAATTGTTGTGTGTGTTAAGCTTCCTTGCCATTTTAAATTATTTTGTAAGTTAGCTATCTTGCCAGGTTCAATTCTATGTTGTTTATAATGTCAAATTAGAGCTGGATGATATGGTGAAAATCAAATATCACGATATTTTTGACCAAATACCTCAATATCAATACCACAATGATATTGCAGTGTTGCCTGTACACCACACGCTTATGATTTTACAGAGACAGAACGATTCCCAAAAGAGCATGCATTTGGTGCGATTGGTTGTAAGTTTGTCCCAAATGGTAGACTACGATAACTTCACACACTCCTGTCTGTTGAGCAGTTTATACTTCGAAGCACTAGACAGCTAAAAAAAGCCACGGCAGCTCCATTTTGGTCTCTGCCTCACCACTTGTCAGAGTTCACGACAGTTAAACTTGCCGTTTAAATACTGGTGTGACTCTGCTTTAGTTGCTGTTGTGACTTCTGATTTTCAAATTGATTTGTATGGATGATCGACAGCCCAAACTGAGTGTGGTGTTTTTTTTTCATTATGTCAAGCAGCAGCAGCACCATCTTGTTTGCCGCAGGCAGCAGTTGGCAATGAGAAATTTGAGAAACAAAAATTGCTGTTTGAAGTAGCTTTTATGTTTTGTGCGCTCAGTCATTTTAAAAGTAAAATTGCCATCTTTGTCACAAGCTGCAGTTATGTCAGTTATGTATAACTGTATATCCTTTTTAATAAGCGACCTGTGACCTCCTCTGATTTTGTCTTTCTTTCTCTTTGTTGTCTACCCCCAGGCTCAGTTACATAAGGTTTCCCACTCTTTCTTCTTCAATTTTTTTCTCTTCCTCCTCTTCACCTCCTCCTCCTGTTTGCCTTGCTTATATTTACTGTGTGGAAAATAAAGGAGACACCAGGAAGAGAATGAGGCGGAAGAGCAAACAACTCCTGTGAATTGTGTGTGATTATGATTTGTGTGTGTGTGTGTGTGGCTTTGAGTAGGCCGATCATGCAAGCTGTAATGGACGTGCACATAACACACAAATACACACAAAAAAGGGGCAATCCCTTCATCATGTTTATTTCCATATACACAAGACATCTCCTGTCCCTTCTTTCTACATTTCTATCCCTGTCTCTCCTCCAGGCTCATTCCTATTATTCCCCTCAAACCTCTTCTTCCTTCCTCATGGTTGATTTTTTTTCTTGAATGCTGCCCTGCACTCTTTTCTCAATATATTTCTTTAATTTCATTTTTTTTTTTATTTCTCAGCTGGACTCTCCAACAGACTTATTTCTTCCAATTAAAATATATATTTTAAATAAACACCAGCAACCTATTCTCTATTATACTCAACCTTCTTTTCCTATTTCTTTCTTATTATATTTCTTGTTTCCTATTACTTTTTTACGTTATTTATTTTTTATGTTACCATTTTGGAGCATCTGCACCTCGATGTATGTTTTAGACATGTGCATGCAATACATCTGAACTTTTCTCTGCCTCCTAAACAAACCTTCCTAAAATAGCAGCACCACTTCACTTTATATAACCAGTCGTATTTCTGTCGTTTTGAGTGGTGACCAACAGGTAACCACTTTTTTCTTTTTCCACTCCTATGGATTTCCTGCACGGTGCTTTGGAATCAAACCCCCACTATATTTGTTCTTTTTTATCTGCATCTTGCTCCCAGTGCAGAAATCTGTGTGGGTGTTCACTGCAATAGAGATGAGGACGAGTGCGTGCGTGCGTGCGTGTGGGACGGTCAACTGAAATGGGCTTGAGGAGAGTGCATGAGAGTGTAGGATGGCCAGTGATGTGTGTGTGCTGTGATTTATGCCGTTGGCTTGATGTGATGCAGCTGCAATAGTGTGTGGGTCAATACTGAGAGAGATGGAGATAGAGGGATAGAGTTAGATAGAGTAAAGATGGAGGCAGAGTGGAAAGTAGCAGAGAGAGGCAGATCCAGAGTCAGTTATATAAGACGTCCACACAGCGAGCAGCAGGCTCTAATACCCACATTTACCATCACAACAGGTTGACTGGAGAGGAGGCGGCCTGACTATTTAGGACGTGTTGTTCAGTTGCTGGTACAAATATTGCATAAAACACATTGTTTGTATCCTTAAGGTGGAACAAACGAGCTTGGTAAACCATTTGAGAAGCCATTTTTATGGAGGTTTTCATATGTTTAAAATTGCTCTCTTTCTTCCTCTCCTGTTTTATTGGTGCATTTCAACCTTTTACAGCTCTTTCTTTGGTTCTGCCGGTGCAAATATATTTTAGCCTGAATAGGTTAAATCGACAGGTTTTTGTCTATATTGTTGTGTACAAACCTTTTAGACTAAGCTTTGTGGAGGGGGTTAATATTCCAGGAAAAAAAGTCACAAATTTACGATTAAAAAAAACGTGTACATTTGTTTATTTTTTTGTCTAGGAACCACATCACATCACTTTTGCAATATATATATGTGTGTGTATGTCTTTCTGTTGACTTATTCTGTACATAAAGTAGGTTTATGATAGCATTTAAAAAAGCTTGTTGATTAGAAATGTTTCTTGGCAGGTACAGTAGCTTTGGCAAGTGAGCCAAAAGGTTAATTTTGGTATTAGTACAAACCTCCAAGCAGCATTTAAAACTCTA
Organism: Etheostoma perlongum; assembly: GCA_026937815.1. Lineage (NCBI taxonomy): Eukaryota > Metazoa > Chordata > Actinopteri > Perciformes > Percidae > Etheostoma > Etheostoma perlongum. The sequence continues at coordinate 16,920,634 of CM049389.1, read as the reverse complement.
GCTGCTGCTGTTGGGGAAACCCGATTGTGTATTGTCACTGTAGTTTTCTTCAACACTTATAAAAATATAATATTGGCAGTTCTATACGTTCACCTTATTCAAACCAGCGTGTCCCCACCTCCAGTTATGGTAAAGCAGCTAACTAGCCATGATCCACAATGGACACAGTGTATATTATTGATTTGCGATAATGAAATTACTGTACATAATCTGTTAATCATACCGGAGTATATTCAGCCATGCACATCGACACACAGAGTCTAAATGCTGAGTTGCTCTGTCTCCCAGACTGACGGGTGTTTGTTAACTGGAGCCGTCCTACTCAGTTTCTATTGATTTGACCTCGTATTCCCCCGAGACGTCAGACCATTCATCAAGGTGACTGTTTACAGTCAAAGAAAAGCAGGAAGTCCTCGAATTCCACTTTACATACAAGGAAAGGAGGAAGTGCTTAAAAAGCTCTGAAGAAAAGACATTCTGGGAAAAAAAAAACATCCAGATTCTCAGAAGTTCTTTCAAAATATGTTTCCTTGATCAAAACAACCAACAATTTCTTGGAGGTTTCATTTTCAAATCATGAATATCTCATTTTGGACGAGAGAGTCACTGTACTATTTGAGTTTCTCGGAGGGGATTTTAGATTGAATCTTTTCTCTGATACAAAAAGTAAAATGCCAGTGTAGATGAAAAACCACAACTGAAACAGGTTTTATATACTAAATTAGTGCTGACTCTGAGAAAACTGGATCCATTAGAAATCATTTGTATAGATAAATGTTCAAATCATTTTTTGTCCATCAGCGCTGGGAAGTTTGTCAAAAACATGGATACAAAAGATGGTAAAGATGGACAACAAGTCTCCACTATACAAAAGTGAAACCAAAATATCCTGGATACGGGTGCTGCCATCTTGTAATTTTGGAGGCAGAGTCTGCGCGGTAGGGATCGGGCCAATGGAGCCGCGGTATCAGCCTGTACACTCGCCCGACCGATCTCGTCAGGAACAGCTGTCAGTCATGATGTGACTTATCAAAAAAAGGAACACTTGAACAAACATTGGATAAGAACTACCTAAAATGACCGAAACCATCTTTAAGAAAAATTATTTGACAGTTACTGTGATTTTTTTTAGATTTTTTTAACTTGGACGGTCGGGATTCATGAACTAAACCGCAGCCAGCCACCAACTGGCCATCGAGATGTATGGGCTTCCCTTTTGGGGAGCTGTCAAGCCGTCCATCTTTATAGACAGTCTGTTTTTGAGCTTTGGAGTATTATTTTTTCAAAGAGGACATGGTTTCACTTCCTGTCACTATTTTTTTTTTTTTTTTTTTTTTTTTTTACTCTTTTTAGTGTTTATTCTTTTGTGACCTGTCTTATTTCAATTCCTGGCTTTCATTGCTGCCACCTGGTTGTGCTTTATTCCTCCTGCCTTGATCTCGACATGCTCCCCCCCTCTCTCTTCTCTCACCTCCATTGTTCTTCATCCCGTCCTTCCATTCTTTCTTTTCATTCTGTCATCCCTTCATCTTTCTACTCTGTTGCTCAATGCCTTTCTTATTTTCATCTCAGCGGCCATCTTTGGGCCTTCTATAGGTCTATAAATACAGATATGAACTCTCTTGATTAACTTCTGTAACTAACTGCATCGCTAACAGGACTAGCTGCCTATTGTAAAGTTAGTATGACGTAATATGTACGTTTTTCTCCTTTTTTTCTGCTTCTTCCAGCCTGAGCATCCCTGTCTTTGCCCTCTCCATTTTGCCATGTCATTCCTCATCCCTCAGTGGCCTGCTGCAGACTGAAGGAAAATGTGTGTGTGTGTGTGTGTGTGGGTGCATGTGTGCGCGTGTGACAAAGTTGATGAGTTATCTACAGCGACTGTGTCTAACATAGTGACACTCGCTTTGGAAATGTGCTAATGATAATGAGACAACAATGTTTTGTGTGTGTGTGTATGTGTGTGTACTCCCTAATGAACTAATGTGTGCTTTCAATCTGTAACAGCTGTTTGTGTTATCACTAATGAGCAATCACGTTTCAGTCTTGACAGGTGTGCATTGTCTGCTTCTGTGTATGTGTGTGTGCGTGCGTGTGTGTGTGTAGAGCTGATAATGCGTGTGTTATCAATCAGTGGAGGGTGTGTGTGTCTGTGTGTCCACAGGCATGTACTGTTCATCACCTGATTGTCTCTTTCTCTGCACTCTGCTGGATAATGGAGGCTGACAACAGAAAGACTGAGCTCTGGAGTGTTTGTCTCGTGGATCTGAACTGATATCTTTTCAGGGTCACAGGGATGCCATTCACTCAGCTGGTTCTGTGTGTGTCACGGCAGTCACACTCGTTCTTTTCTCTACTTTGCTTTTCTTCTTGCCCAGTTTTTTTAGTTTTGTTTTTACACATCTTTGCACCTCTTGTTTTTTCTATTTTAACCCTGCTTATCGCTTCATCTTTCTTTTTTTCTCAGTGGCCAAAAATAGACTCACTCATGTTTTTTGTCAGCCTCTTTTGCTTTAACAGGAAACAAGAGACAGTCACCACAACACAAAACACTCATATAAATATATACGCACACACACACACATGCTGCTTCTGCAAAAATGCTGTACTGAGAAATAACAAAATATCTATAATATACTGTGTGTGTGTGTGTGTGTGTGTGTGTGTGTGTGTGTGTGTGTGTGTGTGTGTGTGTGTGTGTGTGTGTGTGTGTGTGTGTGTGTGTGTGTGTGTGTGTGTGTGTGTGTGTGTGTGTGTGTGTGTGTGTGTGTGTGTGTGTGTGTGTGTGTGTGTGTGTGTGTGTGTGTGTGTGTGTGTGTGTGTGTGTGTGTGTGTGTGTGTGTGTGTGTGTGTGTGTGTGTGTGTGTGTGTGTGTGTGCGTGCGTGCGTGCGTGTGCGTGCGTGCGTGGGTTCTGTCACAACCCCTGACTTCGAGTACAGCATGAAGAGTAACAGCCTGAGTCAGCAGCAACACATCTGTTAATGACACTTGCAGAGAGACTGCACTGTGTTCACACGAGCTCTATTCAGTAAACTTCCGCTAGTATATTTCCTGCAATTACAGTAATTAGAGTTATTATAGTTTCAGCAGCTACCGCGGACCTGCTATTTCGATGTACAAAGTTAATCATAGTACAATGTGGCGCACGTGGGTGAAGTTCCCGTGGCCTGATTGTGGTACCTCTGGCTTGTGTGGAGGAACAGGTGACGCCAATTGGCTGAGCTTTTGATAGTAAGAAACTAGCCCGTTGAGGTGACACTGTATGAAAGTGTGCTCTACTTTTCCCTCCATTTTTCTGACTGTCCCCATCTCTGTGAATGCAGACTTTCCTCCTCCATCTTTCAGAACAGCTATAAACACTTTGGCCTTTAAACGTTGTCAGGTGACACTTTGTAAGAACCACTATATTTCAAGTACACCCCCCAGCCTTATAGCACATCTGATTCAGCATTGCAAGCATTTTAATGACTTAAAATGTGATTTTCTTTCTTTGAATGGAAGAAAAGAAATGCAGTGTCTTCCACCTCATTCCACCTTGTACTTTCTGACCTGTGCCGGTACAACTCCGTGCTCCCCTCTTGGAGATACGATGTTTAAGTAAGTCAGACAGGAAGGGCTGTGGGGAAGTGTTTGATGCCTTCTCTCTCTGTGAGAAGACACCTCTTGCATGTCATGAACCTGCGTTGGCGTGTGTTTCGCTTCCTGCACAGTGTGTAGCTCAGGAGGGCTCCCCTTTGTGTTCCCTGATGATTTCTGTGAAAAGTCTTTAAGTCAACATTAAGCTTTTGAAATGTTACAAACTCCAACACAAAACTTTGTTTAAATGCTTCAAGCAATTATTTAATAAATGAGAAACTTTCAACCTAACACACAGTAAAAGACAGTCAGATACATAGTGTTGTGGGGGGACAGTAAGTCAGACTCAGTGATGAGTGAAACTGAAGAAGAGGGACCGACAAAATAGAGCATATATTAATTAATTAACTTTGTTGGTTATCAGGCAAATAAAACGTTCATACAGATAATCTGCAAACTTCCAAAAAACGGACCGATAATTGGTTTATCACTGATGTAATTAGGGTATAATATCATTACTTTACAACTACTTCTGCTAATGCTAACTCTGTTGCTACTGACTAATGGCCATACACGTGCATGGGTACACAGTCATTTAAAATGAGAATGGTTAGAATAACTATACCTGCAATATATTACAACAATGTTAAGACCTTGCTGAGTCCTGATTTATGATTGGAAAATGCAGTTTGAGTGTTAAAAGGACCTCCGCTATGATTGAAAAGCTGCTGCTAAATGATGTTGCAGTTTACTGTGGCGTGCTACAACACGCACATACTACGACTCTCTGACCGGCACCGTGACCACGCGCTAAAACACATTCTAATTTAGGAACCTTTGCCCCGCCCAGACGTAAGTACTTTATGGAGATATGGAGACATATTGTATTTGAAGGGTTTTTATAGCTTCTAAGGAGAATAGGTTGATTTGAGAACTAGAAAACCGAGATCTGGGAACAAAAAGGCAGCTAAGAAAACAATTAACTTCAGGGATTTAAAATGTTCAAATTGTTGCCAAGTCAGAGACTGTCACTCATTGCAGAGTTATTAGTGATTCTTACCAAAAACAGTCCAATTTTTGCTCTTTCTTTCTTTCTTTCTTTCTTTCTTTCTTTCTTTCTTTCTTTCTTTCTTTCTTTCTTTCTTTCTTTCTTTCTTTCTTTCTTTCTTTCTTTCTTTCTTTCTTTCTTTCTTTCTTTCTTTCTTTCTTTCTTTCTTTCTTTCTTTCTTTCTTTCTCTCTCGCTCTCTCTATTTGACTCCGAGAACAGCAGCAGGGTGACTGTACTGGAAGGATGTGGCTTCCCTTCTGAAAACGACACATTTTATTTTTACACAGCTGTGTGTGTGCGCGAGGTTTTTAACAGGAAATCTCTAGTTATAATGAAAGCAAGATACAGATACAGATAGACGGATATAAAATCAGACACAGACATATAAATAGTATAGCATGGGTAGATTGACTGATTGATAACAGAGCAGGAGAGAGAGAACTTGACTACAAATGCTAATTGTGTTTTTTGTGATTTCTTTTTTCTGAAGACTGTAAAATGAGGAGGGGACTACCCCTCTCTCTTTTCTTCTTCCATCCCTCCATCAGATCTCTTCTCTTTGTTTTCAGACTCTGCTATGCAAAGGCCCAGCAATTGAATTTGAATATTTTGATTATGACTTTGAAGATGCATTGTGAAATGTACGTCTGGGAAATCCAGATCTGTGACCATCAGTTCTCCTATTTTAAGAAATGAACACATGATTTGAATATTATTTCACAACAGAGAGAGTCCATTTGATAGCTTTACCCCCAGTAGCTTTCATTTGTGACACATGGTCTTCATTAATGCATGCACCTTTCTCTTAGGACTTAATTTGTGACTTAGGAAATAGTAGTTTGGCAAAACTATATTAACTTAAGGTCTACTTACTAGCTTTTTTCAGACCTTTTCAACAATAAGGTTAAAAGTGATATGGTCAAAGCTCCAGAAAAAGCCAGTAAGTGGACCTTTCGTTGGATATTTTCAAGGTCAAGAATGAACTTTGTAGCTTTATAGATCCCATGGCATGAAAATTTCACTTCATGAGGTTTTTAAGATTGATATGCGTTCCCCCAGCCTGCCTATGGTCCCCCAGTGGCTAGAAATGGCGATAGGTGTAAACCGAGCCCTGGGTATCCTGCTCTGCCTTTGAGAAAATGAAAGCTCAGATGGGCCAATCTGGAATCTTGCTCCTTATGAGGTCATAAGGGGCAAGGTCACCTCCCCTTTCTCTGCTTTGGCCGCCCAGAAAATTTGACCCACTAAGGTCTATGTAAAAGCATCCAAAGAGCACCATGTCATGGGACCTTTTAAAAGTTTAAAGGGAAAAAGTTTGGAATTGTAGCAAATTCAAAATGCTGGTGCAACAACAAGTCTTTGCAAGAAAAATAAGTATTGTTCATGTTGTTTGCATACGCAACACTACCGAAAGTTGTGGTTGTTGTATTTCAGATGCACATGTTTGATGCAAATCATTTTAAAATAGACACATTCAAATAAGGAGTAGGCCCGAGCATTTCCAGTGTCACTGTTAAACAGCTTATCAGGTTGTATACAAATAAGGTTTTATTTATATTATGGTGCTAATTTGGCCACGGCCTTTTAAAGCTGATACTGATATAACTGTCTCTCGGGTGGTCTCACACACACACACACACACACACACACACACACACACACACCTGTAACCAAGAGGGGTCTCAACCTAGTACTGCACAGGTTTGACAACATTGGAGATGCCTTTTTCTCAATGTACTTTCTGCAAACATTGGCCAAAATATTGCCTCTCTGTTGGAGATCTGACTTTTATAGCTCGAACAGGGCTGAAGGAAAGTGCTCGGGGTTGCCTGCTTTCTGTGTGCAGAGACCTTGTGTTTGTTATGGGGCTGTATTGGTTTGTGCCTCGCTTGTGTTTACACTCGGCGATGTGAGGGAGGGTAAGTGCAGTTTTGAGGCAAACCGAGTCATAATCTCTGCATCAGAAATGGAGAGTCCAGCTTTCTCTGGATGGACCGATCACCTGCTGCTCGATTAGGAGACAAATGTGTTGTGTTTCGATCTGATGTTTTGATTGGCTTAGTCTCTTTTTTTAGGCTCATTATCTCAAGATAAATGAGTTTTGTCCCAGGATCACTGACTCAGTTGTAGATTCATCAAGCAGTTACTTTTTTATCATGAGTGAAATATCTCTTTATTTTGTATAAATTCATGATTGATTTTTCTCATTAGTGTCGCTGAAGAGTCAACAAACCTTAGATTAATGCTGAAGAGCTCTATTATTTAAACGATGAATCAATTATAAAAAAAGTCGCAGGTCAATCAAACAGTTACTGATTCGTTCTCTTCTCCTGCAAACATATTTTATATGATAATGACTTGGAAATGGGGTTGTTATGGACTAGTCGTGAACTGAATAACCTAAATTCTGATAGACGTTTTCACTTTTTCTACCATAAAAAAGACGATATGAGGAAAAAATGTGATTACGTTGTTGAATATCGCAAACGATATTACTTGCGATAAGTGTTTTCAGTTTGGCTGCTTTCATTATTCTGCTCAAATACAACAAATTGCAATGAGGATAATAAATTATATTGTGCAGCCCTAATAAAAGCAGTTATCAGCTAACTAATCAATGTATCTGTCGATTAATCACCAATGTAAATATTCGTTAGTGGCGGCCTGAGATAAATAGTATTGAAAAATGGCCATCACAGTGTCTTGGAGCCCACAATGACTTCTTCAAATTGCTTGTTTTGTCGGACCAAATGTCATACAACATGCAATATATTTTCCAACGTTTCCTATGAAATCTTAAAAATATCAACTTGACCAGTTACGTTCTGCTACCAAAAAAAGGTTAAATTTAGGCACCAAAACCCTTTGATTAAGATTATTAAAAAAAACAGTTGTGGTTTGGGTCAAATGAGTACTTCCGCGACACAAACAACCGTCCCCCGGGTGAAAGTCCTGTGATTTAGGACCCATCACCACCTGACCTTTAACTTTGCAGATTTTGGCACTCTTATACCACGTCACCTGATCTCCTTCTTTGCTCCGGTCATAATTACTAATGACACTAGAAATTGTTTCAGGTTTAATCTCAGCGTTTTTACTTCAGTCAGACACTGAACAGTCACCCGCTTCTGTACTTCCTGTGTACATTTGGCTTCCTGACTTCCTGCAGGCGTCCGTCCTTAACTCCTTCATTTCATTTAAGCTATCAAATCTAAAGCATCTCACTGAGTGACTCAAGCTGATGAGGCTGTTAGATGTTATCACACATTTCTTGCAGCTTTTAAACGCTGCATGCTGTTGATACACCTTGTTGCATTTACTCTAATTGCTGATGCCTTCTTTTTTTATTGAAGTGTCCTTTTATTTTTTTCCCACTTGGCTTAGTTGGCCTGTAGAGGCTTTCCAGCCTTTGAACGGACTTCCTCCCCCGATTTATAATCATATTAGGAAGGAGTGCTTACCCAGCCCAAAGTCGCACAAACGCCAATTTCTCTCCATCTCTATCTCGCTCCCTGACTCTGCCCTTTGTCTCATGCTGCCTCTGCGTCTGCCACTCTCTCGTTCCTTAGTCATCAAGCTTAAAGCTGAGCCAGATAGTGAATCATATTAGAGTTAGTTGGCAAGTTATCAGAAAGACAACAAATACCCTACAAATTTCTTATTTATTTTTTTTGCACTGAAATATACACCAAATATACGAACTACACACACACACACGCGCACACACACACATACACACACGCACACACACACGCACACACACACACACACACACACACACACACACACACACACACACACACACACACACACACACACACACACACACACACACACACACACACACACACACACACACACACGCGCGCGCACACTGTTTTACCAGGAAGGAAACTGTTTTCACACCGAAAAAAAGACTCATCCTTTGAAACGCTAAGCGGTACCGAGGGGGCTTATCGTTTTCTAAACAAAGGACTGATTGAATGTCGCTGTAAACAATGAGAGAAGAAGAAAGAGAAGAACGGGGGGAAATGGGAAGTGAGAGGTGTGTGTTTATTGGGCGTAAGGGAGGGGATAGTTGTGTTTAGTGTGTGCGCGTGCGTGCGTGCGTGTGTGTGCGTGCGTGTGTGTGTGAGAGAGAGAGAAAATGGTAAAACAGGATTGCCTGCTGGTATTCCATTTGTAACACAAAGAATGAAATGCCCTACATATCTTCTTGTATGTCAAAATGAGGGTGCAACACACAGACACACACATGCACACACATGCACGCTCCTTATTGGAAGAGCTCTTTGGTAAATCTGTTTGTGAAGAAAGAAAAGATTGCAGCTGGGGAATCGTGTGTGTGTGTGTGTGTGTGTGTGTGTGTGTGTGTGTGTGTGTGTGTGTGTGTGCGGGCAGGCAAACATTCAAATCCCAACATGGTTTACCCCAGGCACATGTATAGTGTATAAATAGCAAAAAAATATAGAAATACGATGGTGATTTTCATATTGTTTTGACGATATACACAGTAAATACTTGTTGGAACCCCATTTTTAAAGAATTTTTAGTTGTATGTTTAGTTTGTGCAATGTGTCCATGTAAGAATGAGGAAATGCATGCACATGATAAGATCATGATTAAATTCTGTGTGTGTGTGTGGCAGTATGTTAATGTTTTTCAAGCGCAGGATTCCCTTCAGTCTGACACAGGCGGAGGAATCACAGACTCACAGATGGAGCGCTCACACAGGAGTTTGTCATGCTTTCTGCACCACCAGCTAACCACTCAGTGAACTCCTTTGTAGAAAGTCTATTTTTGTCCCCTCATGTCTATGTTTGAGAAACCAAGCCTATTCTAGAAACAGGCTGTAACTGTATATGGTAAATCCCCAACCTTCCTCTCTTTGTTTATGCATTAAATTCCTTTTCTTTCTACTTCTCTCTCATCATTTTTTTTTGTTCCTGTTTTTGTCAACCTTCACTAAATTTGTTTGCCTTCTCTTTCGGTTGTTCCTTTTTTTTCTCCTTTTCTTTCTTATGGTCTTTCACTCTTTTTCGCTCTCTTTCTTGCTTCTCTTATGGTTTTTGTTTCTGTTTCTTTCCATCTTTCTTTCACTCCCTTGGTCACTGTAGCAGTCTGTCAGTGTGAGTGTACAGACATGCTGTGTAGCAATATTAGCAATATTAAAGTTACCTGTCAGATTAACGGGCAACACACACATAAATACGCAGGGATACATACTTATATATAACGTTAGCAGAAACGCATACACCACCCACATAACCAGCCTATATATAAACACACACACACCATTTATTTATGTCCACATGAAGAAAAATGGTACAGGGACACAAATATTACAGATGCAGTACAATACATTCGCAAACTCATGGACCAGTGCCATGCAACAGGATTTCACAATATCACTTAATAAGCTCAGTTCTTAAGAGTATAAGTCGCAATGTGTGTTGTATTGGACACACGGACACACACATGTATAATCCCTAAGCTTTCTACACCTCCACTATCAGAGCACACACTGCCATACCTGATCCACTTAGAGGAAGATGTCAGAAATGAAATATTCATGTCAACAAAGGTGTGCTCTGAAAGCACACTTTCACGGGCACATAGACAAACACTTGAATCAGAGGAGGCCATTTTCTCACAGTCGAAAAAATGACCACAGACACCGCTGTTGAATTCACCCTTCATGAAAATACTCCAAACCAGAAGAATTCTTCTTGCAGCCACAGGAATTCCAACACAGAGACGTGCACACATTACACACATAATAAAAACAGGCACACACACAAGTACTTGTCTCCATTTTAAGAGCCTCCTCGGGGATATGGAGACTAAATTTAGGAGGCCAATTTGTTAAACAAATAAAGCACCAGCGTATTGGAAGATTGTCAAAACACGCTGGCCATGTGTTTCCGTCAGCGCATGTGTTTATGTGTGTAGGTTTGTCTTCTTGTGGACACTTTTACGTCAGCGCAGAGTGAGGTTATTTTAACTTAACGTGCGTTTTTATATGAACACCAAAAGCCAAACAGGGAGTAATGGATGGAGAGAAGGAGAGGTAGAGCTGAGGGAAGAAAGGTGAGGTTCACTTTTATTAGTTCAGTTTCATTAGCTTGAGAGACTGGAGAAAAAAAACGTCTTAAAACCACCCAGAGGGTACACACACACACACACACACACACACACACACACAATCACACACGTTTGCATGAATACACATGTAGCAATATTGCAGCTACTCTGTTTGTGCAAGTCCCCACAGTGCAGTATTTCAACACTTTGCAGCATTTTTAACAAGCTTGGTCGAGGTTCATTGTTTCATAATTCTTGGTCTGGTTGGTATGTATGCAAAAAGTTACACATTACTTGGTAAAAAAAAGTTGCAGCATTGTGATTTGACAGGCAGTTAGCCTGCACTGAGAGAGGATAAATGAGCCCCTGCTTACTCTAAAATGGACATGTTTGCATGTTGTCTTCTTGCTAACATTAATCACTGGCTAGTTTTGTTCCGAATTGAAGGGTGTGTGAATCCTACAGCTTAGGTTGAATCTTCTGGAGAGCTGAGTTTAGCCACCGGTTAACGCATGTATTCAGAACAGATGAAACAGGCCGACAGAAGATTGTAAAAGTCTAAACTACAAGCGGCATCCCACCTACAGTACAAAGCTCAGATCGCCGATGGCGCCTTTAATCCTCTAGGTCAAGCCGTTTAGACCACCAGACTGTGCAGATGAATTTTAGCGGGCAAGTCACCACAGAAAGCAGATTATTATGGTCTGGACACGCGGATGTCTGCTCCATCCATCACATTACAAAACCTGCCGATAGCAGAGACAGAGGAGAGGAACGGGAGAACAGAGTCACCTCAACTCCGTTACGCTCCCTTTTTGTTTGTCAAATAGTCTCCCATCCTTTTAGTCTGACGCAAGCTACTCAGAGAACACATCAAGGTTATTATAGTTTTGCATTTTTCATTATTTTATTCTTATTTTGTTTTGACTTTTTGTTTTCAAATTCAGTTTAGTTTTAATTAGTTTTTAAAGTGGGTTTGCTAGTTTTGTTCATTTTTTTTCGTTTTTTTTTTCAAATGCTTAGTTTTAGTTTAGTTATTAGTTTTTGTCTTTCTTTGTAATATGGGTTATTGGTCGGGGGATTCAAAAAGGTCAGAAAAAGTATTGGGTAATAATAGCTCAACAAAATGTCATACAATTTTAGAAATATGTATTTCCAATGTATTCAACAACAACACCAGTACATAAAATGTAGCCTACATAGGGTCATAAATTTGTAAACCGTCTACACAAAACACCACAGTAAGTGCAAAATGTGTAAGTGACGTGTTCCAGGAAAAAAAACTAAATAGCCAATAGACTGAAGAAGACATACATGGACAGGTGTTTTGAACTTTGGTTTAAGTAAAGTGTGAACTTTTTGAAGTCAATCGACTCACACAGTTGTGTAGACATGTCAGTATAAATACACACATTAACCCACACTTCCTTTTTGGTGTTTGGTGTTTCTGCGTATTTACTAACCAGCGATCGGGTCACTGTACCCATACATCCATGCCCTGTACCCGGGTTAGCTTCTGTTTTGGTGAAAGGGGGCTTTGTGTTCTCCTTTACCTTGTTAAGGTCAGCTAGGTTAGGCTCCTTGTGCTTGCTTCGAAAATGTACTTTCAAATTTGTAGTATTTTTCCCTGAAATAAATTGTCCACATATTTTACCACCTTCCACTGCAGGGCACTTGCTTTCATCTGACACAGTAATAATCAAATAGGACACTGCCTCTTTATTCCGACTTTCGGTACCGCCATGACGACCGGCAAGGGGCACGGACATGTTGTGTTCAATTTGACATGGAGTGTCGGAATTTCTGGGTTCCCAGTCAGAAACTATACATGTCTACGGGACACGTCATGTTCGGAAAGATTGAACGTTATTTTCTCTATGAAAGACATTGAGAAAGACAAATGCTAAGGACATTAACTTGATAATTTTATTTTATTTTAGTTAGTTTTGCAAACAGACATTACAGTTTTAGTTTAGATATTATATCATGTATGGCATATTTTATCTAGAGATAAATGAACAATTAACCCATGGACACATTATTAGAACTTGTTCATTTCACTGGGACTTAAACTGTGTTTAAGTGTTATATTTGAACCTTGTGGTGGATGGAAGGTTATTGGGAGATCATGCACCTTTGTGCCAAGTTTCAGGGCCATTCATGACCGGATATTTCACTCTGGACAAAAGTGTTGAACTCTAGAGCCATAGTATTACAGTGAGATTCACCTTTCTACATCTTATGTCAAAACAAAAACAAAGCAAATGAACAAATGACCGACAGCCTCATAGTCCATAAAAACAAGAAGAATGTGGAGCAAAGGAAAAGACAGTGAAAATGTTTTAGGAGGTGAAAGAACGGAGACATGACATGAAGAGGCAAAATATTACTAGAGGGTTGAATGATAACAGAAGGGGTCGGACAATAGAGATGCAAAATCGACTGAGGATGGTAGGTGGTTAGAAAAGTGGGTTTAAAGAGAGGGGAGAGGAGAGCTGGAGGATGAAGGAAGAAGAAATCACAGTGAGAGGAGGAGGAGGAGCTAACGATCTAGATAGTAAACACACAGCCGGGATAGGGGAAGACTACGCAGAGGGATGAGATGGGAGAGTTTTATTGATCGGAGGCTAAATATGGGAGTTAATGAGGGAGAGACGGGAAGAAAAAGAGAAATGGAAAGAGGGAGAGAAATTGCAATGGAAAAAGGACGGAGAAAGAAAAGCTTAGAGAGAGTTTATCAGCTTTAACTCCACCTTACCTCTTTACATAAACACACTCTGACTGGACCTTCACTACACTGACTCATTTACACAAAGTTATGAACACAGAAATGTATTGCAGAAATCCTATTTCCAGGCTGTTGAAAATGTTGACTATCGTGAAACTCGAGCAAGTCGATAGAGCCATATTATTGAACTATAACTGGGTAAACTGAGCCTCAGTGAGACCGCGATGGCTGCCGTCTGTTCACCCAGTAAGTTGATACTAAACAGAAGCTTTGTATTGTCACCAGGTGTTGACATACTGTAGCAAAATGACAGCATTTATGTCAGTTGTGATTATTTTTTTATTTTTTTTTATTTTTTTTAGGGAGGTTGTACTGTACTGGGCCTGAAGTTCACTGATAAAGGGACAGTTCACTCCAAAATCACACATGCATGTTTTTTCTCCTACCTGTAGTGCTATGTATCAATGCAGAATGTTTTATTGTGAGTTACCCAGTGTTGGAGGTATCAGCCATAGAGATGTCTGCCTTGTCTCAAGTGTAATGGCACTAGATGGCATTCAGCTTGTGGTGCTCAAAGCACCAAAAAAATAATACATTTGAAAAACTCAACAGCAATGTCTCTTTTCATAAATAATTACCCGGTTACATAAGGTAATGGACACAACGGACCTAGTGAGCAGTTTAATGTAGGAACTATTTTCTTTCTACCGGTCTACACCCGCCAACCTTATCACCGCACAGAAGGTAGCGTACACTGAGCGTGACACTGGGCAACTCACATCAAAACAATCTGGATTGATAAATATCACTACAAGTAAGAGGAAAAATATGTAATTTTGATTTTGGGGTGAATTGAAAAATGAGAATTTATTTATCTTAGTTTTCCATGTAAATCCAACTATTTGAATGCCTGCCACACATTCCATTTGCCCTGTAATAGTAATTCAATTTCTGCCATAAAAGGTTCCCCACAATATCCATTATCCTTATTATGTGCTGTGTGTGTTTGGACGTGTACAGTTTGAGTGTGTGTGTATTCATGCATCGATAAAATATACTTGTGTAAGTGTGGTTGTAATTGTATCATCCACTTTTCTTTGACCTCGTTGGTGAACCATTATGCTGATGTAAATCTCTCATTTTTTTGCTGTCAGTTCACTTCCAGTTTAAATACTGGAATAACTAGAAACATTAGAAGAACGCTCTGATAACAAACTTTTGCAAAGGTTAGTGAAGAAAAAAAACACTTCCTGCAGAAATGAAGTCTCTATCACCGCCGTTAAGACTGTATCGATTGAGACAAACATGTTGTCACTCTGAAATTCATTGTTAAGCTAAGTAAGGCAACCAAAAGCAGTTTCCTTTTTATAAAGCCAGTGAATCCAGCTGCAGAGACATGACCGCAAGTTTAAGCGACAAGAGAAATCCTTTGATTCATGTTACTTGACTGGATTCAGAGTGACTTGACCCTGGTTTGCAGTCCCAGAACCAATCCCCAGGCTTCCAGCTCCTTTCTCACATTTAGTAGCGCTGAGGAATTGGAGCTGCACAAATGCTGGAGCCTGAAGCTCTTCTTCTTTGTGCTCTAATCTGTCAGTTCTTACAGCCTCTGTTTATGTAGTCGAGCCACCTACCAGTGCACAGCTGCAGGCACTTTGTATTTAGACAATGCGGTTAAAGCATACAAAGGACCAAATGTTTCAAATAAAGAGGGCGTTGATCTGCTGTACAGTAAGGCTGCCGTAACATGTCTTGAGATATTTTTATTAAATAACAGCTATTGGTACCTCCCAAACTACTACTAAAAATCTTATGTGAGAGCAAGAAAAAAAAGTGCAGCTTTCCTAAAATGCAAAGGGATGAAACATTATCATTGCTAATAGAAAAGGAGAGAAACCTTTAAAAATGTGCAGACAGATACACTGTTTGAGAAATCTCAGTTTTGGTTTGACCATACTCATGAAATTAAGGGGATTATTTAATAAATATAACCGCAGCGCAGCTAAATACAGTTTACTGCAGCAATTATGTTCAGAACGAGACTGGAAGGGAATGAGTCGAGAGGGCAGGAAAAGCCCCCACAGGTTACCGTGGAAATTATTCTCATCTCCCATGACGACGACGTGAACGATGGCACCGAGAGAAAGACCTCTGTTTTGTTTAGAAGTTTTGTTTCTGCCTCTATCTGCTAGGTGTGTGTGTGTGTGTGTGTGTGTGTGTGTGTCCATCCTAAGCCATGTAACAGATTCCATGGGGGAAAGAGACATTACAGCTTGACCACAAATAATATTGCAAAGCGCGCACATATTTATGTCCTCAGAGACTTTGTTAAAGTTGCACATTGTCATCTCATTCTCAAACACACACACATATGCACACACACACACAGGGATCCACCACATCTGATGTCTGTGAGAGCTGTGAGACGAGCTTAAACAGCACAGTGTGATCATCGGGGATAATCGCCAGCCATAGCGCGTGCGTGCACACGCTTCATCTTCCCTTATCTCCTACCATCTTTACTCTCCCCTTTTTTGCCCCACCTACATTAAATCACACCCTCTCTTCTCCTTTCCCCTCTCTTTTCCTCTTCTTTCTCTTCTTCCGTCCTTTTCCTGACCTTTATCTCTCCATCTTTTCCAATTGTCTCCTCTCTCTCTCCTGCTCCACCCTATTTTTTGATTCATTATAAATATTTATTATCAACTCACCCACCGTCATGTAAAAGCTTTTTACTCTCTAAAAACCAAAACACGATTAATATCACATCAACAACAGGGACAAATAATCACATCACCACATTAAGTTTGTGTGTGTGTGCGTGTGTGCGTGTGCGTGTGTGTGTGTGTGGATTATGCAGCATCAGATTTGGTCCGTATGCTCCAAGGCAGCCCTCCTCCTCCTCCCACTCGCCACCGCCACAGCAGATTATGTGTCCTTCACTGCACAAACCTCACAGACAGAAGCCAAAAAGTGGATGATATTTCTAAAACACATTTGACATACAAACATGAAATCGGAGTAAACTTGAAGAAATGTGTGTATTGTTTGTGTGACAGAAATGTGAGGTGTGTTGTTTTGTCTGGCTGTCTCTACCCATCTGTCCATCTAAAGCACGACAGAGAGTCATTACATTCTCTCTGGCTGTTTTATTGTATTTTGCACATATAGTGTGTGCATCTATTAATAAACGCACAGAGGTACATGAGACAGGATGTGGTCGCCATGGTGCAAGGTCCTCCTACGCCTTGTTGTGACAGTCTGTGTGTGTGTGCACGAGATGATGCAAGTCTTTTCTTTTGCCATGTTTCTTATTGTTTCTTGCACAGTTTAATATAATTTCTTAATAGAAGTTGTCAAGGACAGACGGGTTAACTTTCTGTTCGATTAATAGAAAAGAAAATATCAAGGTGAAAAGACTACTATTTAAGTATTTGTGTGTGTCCTTACATTTGCAAGCTTGGTGGTTGATTCGAAAGTCGGGCTGCTACCATGACAACACTGCATGCCTTTGCATTACCAAGTTTAAAAACCAGGGGCCTTTTTCAGAAAGGAGGTTTAACAAACTGAGTCTAACCCTGATCTCTGAGCAGGGCCGGATTAGTACCCCCAGGGTCCCTGGGGCACTGAAGCTCATGGACCAATAACACCCAATAACACCCACACCCTCCAAAGGAGGTGATAAAAAAATCTATTGACAACCAGAAAACTTCAGGCAGCTGATAGAACCTTTGCCCCACAAGACACACACACACCCACACACACGATACTAAGGCCCAACAGGTGTGTGATTTGACATGCCAAATCACTATTGGTCAAAAGATGAATGACTATTCCAGTTGAGCAGGCATCAAGTATGACTTTCCAGTTCAGTAAACCAAGTACTGCCATCTGACTCACACATCACAAGAGAAATAATACCAACGCTTTATATGGCTCAAGACTTTGGTGATATAGTATAATTACAGTCACTAAGTCTGCTGGCAACTTAACAAACTGCAAAAGCCAACTTGTACGGCACTTGACAACTAGCTAAGTCTCACACAGGCCTATAGCAGCATCACAAAACAATGATGTAATACACGTCTGATATGCATGGCATTTCAATAAATAGTGTATTAATATCATATTTAATCATTAGTAGAATATTACATTTTGGTGCAATCCTGCAGGCAAAAAAAGTACTCCGCCTACTACTCCCATTTTGAGGCTGCAGCACCATCACTGACGGAATTATAATTCATAATCTTTTATTTCAAAGGGTTTACATCATTCACCTGCAATACTGTGGAACTCCTTTTTAATGTCTCTTACTGGTTTGTGTCCAACACTACAAACACGTTTCAGTGCGAGTTACATTCTTCTGACGTCGCTTTGCTATACAGTGGCTTTACTAAAACGCATCACCATGTAAGAGCATGTCCACGATGGGTGACGTTAGTGATATGAAAACGGATAAGGTTATGTAGGCTACATGACTGACAGACTTGGAAGAAAAACAATACGGCTCAAATAGGGAGTTATCTGGAAATCGGGGGGCGTCAACATCATCTCCCGACGTACAGTATGTTTAACTCCCTGCGAATTAATACAACTTCTTCATGAATGCCATGTTCACAACAAAAACGTTTTATCGTCTGCCTAACATGGTTAATAAACCAACACGTTTTTTTTATTCATACCAGATAACAAACGGCGCTAAAATGCGCCTGATACAGACTGAATGAATGAGGAAATGAAAGAGCGCTGTGTCAGAGGGAGGAGACAGAGAGAAGAAAACCTGCTCCCGACCAGGTTAGATTCACAGGCTCAGTTACCATAGTAACTGACTCTGAGGTTAAGTTACCTGTCTGAAACGGGCTGGAGTTACCTCTCTCTCTCAGGTTTGATGAACCTCTCTTTCTGACACAGAAAACCCAGAGTTTTCCTCATCTCATGGTTAACTAACTGGTGACGTTTAATTGTCTTTCGGGCATGAAATAGTACATTAAAGCATCTGTGCTGCATGAATTACGTTGGATGTCTTTGGTGTTAAACCCCACCTGTGTGGTGTTGTTAAGTGTTTCAATTGAGGTCTATGAAACCCAACAGAGACTTAAGCTTGTTATGTTTTAAGTGTAGAGATGGATTTGGATGTCCATAAGGGGAACCCAGAGTGTGGTGCTATGTATTAACCAACACACACACACACCCACACACACACACACACACACAGCTGGGAGGCTGTAAGGATTTAAAACCATGCCAAATCTAACAGATAAAATACTGCACCACTTGCCTTCTTTTTTTTCATTCCCTTTGATGTTTCACTCTATTTTTCCTTCTTCACTCTTCTTCTCAAGCCCTAATTTCATTTCTGCCTTTCTGTTTAACTCCCTTTGCTCCCAATCACCTTGCCACTTCTCTGTTTTTTTCCCACCCCCTTCTCTCTCTCAGTTCGCCATCTGCTGGAGAAAATGAATAATGTGTATGATTAAAAAAAAAATCACAGCTTCATTTAGCATTCCTATGATGTCCGTCTGGGGACAGCTTGGCCTTGTGATTACAAAAACATGGCAATATTTGAAAGGTTACGGGGTTTAGCCAGCGTGCGTCTGTTGTAATTAGTTTTGACAAACACCGAGACACCTGAAAGTGTCAGTGTCTCGGTGTCGTTTCCAGTAACTCATGAATAAACAGCTGTTGTCCATTGTCTATGAAAAACTCCAGCATAATACAGAAGATGGTCTTTGTATTTGGTTTTTTATAAACCAAGTTTGTTATTTCCCTAAAAAACATTATTAAAGATTCAGATTGTCTTTAGAAAGATTTACTGGGTCAGATACATATATTTACTCTACATTATTTTCATGTCATGATAATGGTTTTGCAGCATTTACAGCACTATTGTCAAAGTCAATGTAATACTGCACATAACAGTATTACAGTATTACAGTAAATGCTCCCTAAATAAAACATCTACAGTGTTACCTGTCATACAATACTTCACTTCTACAGTATCATAATTCATAAACTAGATGGTTTCATTTGATAGACTTTTATTTTGAAAGACAAGTGGTTTTAAAAGACCCATAACTGTCTTAAAAATAGTCATGTTAAAGATGCTACAGAAAACAACTTACAGCATTTATACAAAATATTTTTGTCCGAGTCATTGAGGGACATTGATGTAAATATGGAAGTTGGTCTTCAACCCGAAAATATTACTGCATTTTAAAAAAGTAAAGCAAGGGAAATGAATGCGTTTTAAGGCTGGTGAAATGCCAAAACACTGCAGACCAGCTACTACGAGAAAAGATTTTACAGCTACTGTTTGCATAGCAGTCGTTTGATCCTTCGTCTCAACGATTCCAAAGTAACCCGTATATTGACCTTGTTGATGTTACTTATAACTCTTGCCTAATTTCTATTGGCATTGCCCTGATGATGTTGTATTGTTTGCGGCAAAAGAGCCAGGTTTTACTTTATCGGAACCACCTTGTGTTTTTTTGCCACAGCTCTTTGTGTTGCTCTCATTGACATGGTGGAACTAAACTTGTCAGTGCTCTCAGGAGGACAAGCTACGTAATGGAGACCCAGTTTCTAAATGCGCTTGACCTTAGACTATCTTTGGCATATCTGTTCTGTAATTTCCTGTTACTTATTAGCTGTCTTGACATATGCAAAAAGCTCAAATCTGTCACGTTGAGGATGTTTCTTTTCTTTCCAAGCCGTTTACTCATTTAATAAGAATGTGGAACAGTACTAATAAACATCTTGCATAACTTACCTTTTTCCTGTTAACTCGATTAAATAGTAATAATAGTTAGGGGCAGTTACTCAAGAGACAATAGTCTCGGGTTCCTGGAAAGACAGAAAATGGCCCCAAACATTGCAATCTATGTCACGGATGTCACAAATGGTTTTTGAAGTCTGCTAAATTCAGCTCAGGACCAGAACATGTGAAGGAGTGAGACAGGGGCATGTTTGCATTTGTCACAGATAGGATGCACTTTAAGGTTAATTCTAGCTGTTGGTTTGAAATATGGGTATGATGTACTACTTTGACCTGTAGAAGTGAGAAGCGTATCTTTCTAAGGACCTAGTCCCAAATGCCATCTAAAAAATGAAAATACCAAGAATGTTCCTATTTGTCCTTCTATTCTTTCATCTCCTTTGATTTTTACAGTATTTCTTCTGAGAAAACTAAAACCATTCCATCTGCATTTTAGCTCTTTTTGCTACAGAAATGCAGTCAGGAATCCCAGTGGTATGTAATTATGGCTTTAATCATGTTCACCTTAACATATTCACTTTGTCTGGTACAACTAAGCTGAAACAAATGTGTAAATAAATATCTTTGTATTTTTTGTTATTAACATGTACAAAATTAGATTGTGATCACTAATGAAGCAGCATGGACCCTGCATGGTTCTATCTGCCCTGTTTCTTGTCAGCAGCACAAATGGACTAGACAGAGTTGACGAGCCTATTATCAGTCATTTCACCTCAATAGCTTTTGCTACATGACTCATTAAAGACGCCAATGAATCCCCTTGACCTGATTCTGAATTGGTTTTAACCACGAGGTATTTGGACAGAGAAAAAAATGGGGGTGGGAGAAAATTACAAGTTTTTGGAAAGGAAAAGCGAAAGGGGAAAAAATGACGGAAGGGAATTAAGAGAGCGAGACAGAAGGACAGACGGGGAGCGAGAGAGAGTTGGTGTCAGTGAATGAATTTGCAAGGAACAACCTGTTTCTGCATATAAAAGACGGAATGATATGCCGACTGGCGGAAAACACACACACACACACACACACACACTTTCTATAATTTGCCTTGGCAGATGAGACACTGATCTGACAGTGAAAGCAGTCCGATGACGGTGTGTAGACAACAGACGGGAACACATACACACACCAACACACACACACAAACACACACACATGCGCACACGCACACACACACACACACACACACACTTTCTATAATTTGCCTTGGCAGATGAGACACTGATCTGACAGTGAAAGCAGTCCGATGACGGTGTGTAGACAACAGACGGGAACACATACACACACCAACACACACACACAAACACACACACATGCGCACAAACACACACACACACACACACACACACACACACACACACACACACACACACACACACACACACACACTGTCAGGGCTGGCAGGATATGAGTTTGTGTAATCACAGTAACGTTTCCAGCTCGCTTAAGCAGAGTGGTATGCCATTAACCTTCTTGTCAATATGACGTGTGTGTGTGTGTGTGTGTGTGTGTGTGTGTGTGTGTGTGTGTGTGTGTGTGAGAGCGGGAGCGTGCTGATTCCTCCATGTATGAGTGTAGTGTGTTTTTAAAGTTATCTCGTGCCCTAAATCAGCATTCAAGCTGAAGCAGCCATTGTCCTCTGTGTGTGTGTGTGTGTGTGTGTGTGTGTTTGCTTTCATTGCCATCGGACAGGTTCTTCCAGTTCTATTTATAGCCTCAAGGAAATAGGCTTGTTCTTACATGAACACACAGACACACACCACTGCTCTAAGGTGTGTGTCATGTAGAAGAGCTCATCGGCATGCTCCGCCTTATTTTGTGTGTGTGTGTGTGTGTGTGTGTGTGTGTGTGTGTGTCCACCTGAACACCTGAGTGGGTGTGGCTAACTGACTAGGGAAGTTTGAGATGGAGGAAGTAGGATTGTATTGTCTGAGGAGCTGCTGCTGAGGTGTGGGTGGGTAAAGGAGCGATATACATAGGGGTTAGAGGGAAATGTTTGCGTAAAAAGGGAGAAGAAATCTTTTTCAAGAAGAGGAAGAAGAAAGATATGGGTGGAGAACCATCCAAATAGCATCAAAAAAGAGCAAAAGTTGAGAGAGTCATTGTGCTACTGGAGCTGAAGGCCTTTCATTTGACTGTATTATTGTGTAGCTAGTACAGACAGCGAGGCCATCAGCAGGGGCTGCCAATGCTGGGGTTGTGTCAGTCCAGCGGGTGCTGCTTGGCGCCCCTGTTGTTTCGCTGTGAGGGAAGAGGGCAAGGGGACGACGACCAGCTCAGCCATGAGGACGAACTGGACTCCAGTCACATCGAGAAATCCTTTCAGAGTCGCCAGGTGAAAGAGGTCAGTGTGAGAGAAACTAAATGTTGAACCCAAAGACCCCTTTGACTGACACACAATTTTGGATAGACAATAGAGGATATTGTGAACCTGTTTTAAAGGTGATGTTGCTAGCATACACACTGCAGATAACTTGGCTTGTTGTGGTTTTGTTCTAACAGACTTTGGGAAGCACAGGAAGCTCCAGCAGTGCGTAGGGATTTTGTGTCATTTCAAAGTTAGTTTTGGGCTGGCAAATGTGTCGTCACCCATGTGCCATTTTATGAGATAAGAATGAAATCATGGTGGGGTTTTTGTTAATTTCAACAAAAACCAACACAAAATGAAAAGAACACCAACAATGTGTTACTACATCCCTTATTACTTTCAGACTTTCCTGCTTTTCTTTAACATTCACTCTTAAGCCACTTTGTTCTTACTGAGGATGTAAATCTTCACAAATAGGTTCACAAATATGTACTTACTTTCACATTAAAGGCTCAGTAATTTCCTAAAACAGCTGACACTATAGTTCTTAGCCAACAGTACACATTATATAGTAAATGTGTCTTTTGGGGGGACCATTTTTAAGGAGTTTTAAATGGAGGTATGGAGCACCGGAATAAGCTAGATCAGGCTTTGGCTACACAGATTGAGCTTGTAGTTTGATCATTGGATTGTTTGTTTGAAACTCAAAAGACATTGATGATGTCCCTCTGCCAATATTTGTGCCAGCTATAGGCAGCTGTTTTAGGAAATTACTGGGCCTTTAATGTGAAAGAAAGTACATATTTGTGAAGATCCTCAGTAAGAACAAAGTGGCTTAAGAGTGAATGTTATAGAAAGGCAGGAAAGTCCGAAAATAATAAGGGATGGAGTAACACATTGTTGGCTTTGTTCTTTTCATGATTTTTGCGTTGCTTTTTCTGGAAAATAACAGAAACATAAAATATTGCCAGCATTATCTTTTGCAGGATAAATAGACTGCAGGATAAATCAGTTTATAAAAAACAACTGATAGATTCTTTGAAACGTAGTCTTAAGGCAGACTAGATCCATGAGTAGTGCTTCACTCTTGGTTTCTCAAACTATAAATGTACATACAAACACAAAGTGTTTTTTGATAGACGCGTGCGTGCATGCATGGGTGCGTGTTAAATGTAGCGGACTCAAAAAGAGGAAGGGTTGAATCAGTCGTATTTGTTTGTTGGTGCACTTCCGAGATCTGTGTGACTTTGTGTGCATTTTGCAGATGAGTAAGTTTACGTGTTAATGTGCTGTTGTGTGCATATCTACTGCACCTTGTGTGTGTACTAGGACTGATTGTTGTGATGAATTAGTCCTGCTCTAATGAATACACTGATTTGTCTAACAACGTCTCTCAGCTGGAGAGGAGAGGAAAACACCGTCAACGGTGTGGCGACAGTATGACTGCAAGCTGGTGCAGAACCTGCCCTTTGCATACACTGTAGTTGTGTTTATGCAGACATGTGCACAGTACACGTGTGTGTCTTATGCTTTGCTGATATGCCTCTCTGCACAGTAGCCAATCAGGCTACTTGATTAAAATGATTAGTTACGGAAATGGCCCAGTGGAGGTGTTGTGAGAAGGTCACACATGTTGCAGCATACAAATATGTGCATAATCACGTGAAGTCTAGTTTATTCTATGTCACCTGTCTCAATAGTAATCCTGTGTTTGTGGTTAAACTTTGCACCCAGAGTGTGGCAGAGGAAGGTTTTATTGCCTGCAAAATTATCTCCAAAGCTACAAATGCCATTGTTACAGGTCACAGTCATACCAGTAATACAGATTACAGCATTGTTTACCATATGCTAACTAAATCCACCCTGCTCAGTTTTTTGATTATGCTCCCCCCAAGTGTCGCCATAAAAGTGGCTACAGCCATCCATAAACACACTTGCAGCACACATTATGTAACCTTTGTCTCTCTAAACTCCCAGTGTTGATTTCTTGCTAGTTATGTTGGCGTCCAGTCCACATAACACGTTTTGTTTGTGCAGCTTGAGCCTGATTCATGAAGTATGTTGAGGTGAATATATGGTAGCTTCAATCCTTTGGATGTAAATACGATTGGATTGCTCACTTTACCTTTGGTATTTCTCAAGGCTTGTGTGTTACTTCCCTATATCTTATTCATTATATTCCAGTTTATTACATGCCACTCGCTAAATCTAATTCAGTCTAATACAACAGCCCTGCTATAAGTCCTGAAATGAAAGTTATGATGTTCTGTTTTTGTTGAAGTGTTGATTCAACTTAATGGTACATTCTCAGGCTGTAGTGTGTGCTGCAGGTTGAGTTGTATTCTGAGAGATGTTTCTAATATTTAAGCTACCCGCATTGATATAAATAGTGTGGACAAAATATTAGACACACTTGTGTAAAACAGTTTGTTTGTACATGTTGTTTTATTAGACAGTAGTAGTTTTAACTAGATGTAGATCATAAACGAGCAACTGAGTGTAACTGCATGTGAACAAGCCATTTTACAAACACACACACACGCGCACACACACACGGCATTCAATAGCATTTTATTAAATCTGAATGCTTTATTAATTCAATTTAGCATTATATTTAACAACAAGCAACTTTTTAAATACTCAAGGGTTTCCATATATCTTGCATTTGTTTTGTTCTGCAAAATGGCTCAAAGATATTTCCACAGGAAAGTACGCTAGCCAAGGCAGATGTTAGCAGCTAGGGATTCAGTTACAGCCAACAGCCTTTTTAAGTTTCAAGCCTAGATTGAAATATCCTAAGTGGGGTTCTTACTTACTTACACTACTGTACGTCCCTTAGCTACAGTATAAGCCCAATTCGTGGTGGAAGAGGGGTGTTGCACCTAGCCGTTATCTCTGATGTGTCAGGTGGTTTTGTCAGAAGTGACCTTTACACCTTCTTGTAGGTTTTCTTCTTTCGTCTTTCTTCTTCCTCCTCAAGGCATTGCCTTGTTCTTGTTTTATTCTCTTTCATGTCGACTCGCCAGAGTCCCTGTTTGTTTGTAATTCCTGCATCCTACCTTTTTATGTTGTTTCCCTTCGCTCCTCACCACAGTCACAGCATAGTTTCTTTTTCCTATCTCACCTCGCTAATGATCCATGCCATTGGGCATCTGTCATGATTTCCACCATCAATTCTTCCCCTTCCTCTTTCTCTCTCTCTGGAACATTGTCACAATATGACATTTGTTCTCCCTCAGGGTACAAGCGCACATTTTTTCTAAGAAAGAAACATACACTTTGGGAGCACAAGGAGCTCTATTTATGTCATTACAAGCTGGGATATCTCATGGACACACATGTACACAAACACACGCAGAGATGCGGTTGAGAAATCAGATGGTGATGGAGCATTGAATTAGATTTGAACACTGGTTGTGGAGGTGCTTCTAACCCTGTAATACTCCGTCTCTTCAGACAGCCAAGGCCATTACTGCCACAATAGACTGCTAGAGAAAGTGAGGCAGAAAAAAATGAAGAGGACAGAGAAAACAAGAAAGATAGATGAGTGAGATTAAAAAAGGGGGAATGAGAGGTGTAAACAGAAATAATGCAGCTGAAAGACAAAACGGAAAGAGAGAGAGAGAAGTGAATAGATGTAAAGAAGACAACTTACGAACGTGCAGGGTTGTAAAGATGGGGGGAAATTGTAAAAGAGAGAAGAAAGAAGTGGAAAAATCTAACCTCTAACTGCACCAACAGCATGGCCACTGATACAAGATAATAATTGGCCCTCAGAGTTACTGTAGGATAACATGCTTAATTAGTCAACTAACTAACCACTGTGCAAGATACAGTAATGTAGGAGATGCTAGCTACACAGCTTACAAGCTAAGACAAAAAGCAAAAACAAAATAAATATATACAGTATAAGCATGTTTTTGGTGTCATTAATCGCTAGCCTAACCAAATATTCCAAACCGCTATCAGGGTTAAATGAATAGACAGAAAAGCCTCACGTTATCAAAATTTCATGATTTAGATATTGGAACATCTTATCAAAGAATAAGGAAACAAAATTTGACAACATTTTTTGACACATGATATCCTAGCAACATTACAAGCTTATGCTCAACACACTCTGCTCCATTTAGCTTGAAAATGTATCCTAACAAAGGGAGCATAAGAGACAGCTTGGTTATTTGTAATGTACTTAATTAGCATTGAGTTTATGAGGAAGTGAAAATGTGGAACATGCATGTACTTGTATTAATGCCAAACCCAGTGATGCATTGGTGACACAGACACAGACACACACACACACACACACACACACAGACAAAGGTTACACACTTCATCTTATCCTGCTGTTGGCTTGTTGGTAGTCTGAACCTAGGAATTATTTCCTACAGGGCAGATTTCCCAGATAATGCACCACTCTGGAGACCCTGCCATGTTACTGCTTACCCAACTTTCCTGGGTCAACCTCGTTGAGAACTCTGGTTGATCTAGATCAACAACATACCTTTGTTGTGGAAAGCAGGGAGTCTTTTGTCATTCATTGCCTGTCCTGTCTTTTTAATTACAGCGCATTTAAGCCGTTTTCTCTGGAGATAACAAAAACAATATCCCGCTCCACCTCTCTCCCACTTTACTTTTAAGCACTTCTTTGTCATTTCATTCTGTGGTCGTAAAATAGTGTTACATGTCAATAAATGTCTCACCCTTGTACTCCTTGACATCGAGAGCTCTCTATGGTTATGATATAGGCATGTTGCCCTATTTTGCTGCTCCATTCAATGTAAAACAAAACAACCAGAACCAGTCACAAGTTTACACAAGTCATATTTGGTGACGTTATTGTACTCAGTCTGAACATTAAAAACAAATGGCAACGTTTATGATTGCAATCACAGTACTATTTCAACATCATTGATACAGGTTGGCACAGTTTTCCTTTGCTTACAGTTCGTAGTTGCAGTGCCGGTTGTTTAATTTCAGATGTCGTAAATAAAATCAGGGAACCTGGTAATAATTGTATGAGCTTATTTACTGTGATTGCTCATTACAGCATGCAGACATTTGTCCTGAAGGCTTTTGCAAAAGAGCAGCATGGTTAGTCATTTCCTGTAAGTCATCCAAATGATATGGGACACATTTTTAAGTTTTTACAGAAATATATTGAAAATGTTTATTATTTTCTCTTAAATGGTTATTCTAGCACAGGTTATTCTATCAAGGTATTGTTTTTTTTAATCATGTTTTTTTTTTAAATGTCCCATGAGATGGTGCTTTTTGGATACTTATATATATATATATATATATATATATATATATATATATATATATATATATATATATATATATATATATATATATATATATATATATACCTTAGTGGTCCCCTAATACTGTATCTTAAGTCTCTTTCTCAAAATTTAGCCTTGGTGCACAATTACAGCTTCTAGAGCCAGTCCCACAATAAGCTTTTGTGCGTGCATGCGTGTTAGTGTGTGTATGTGCTAGAGCCCGACCGATATATCGGCGGGTCGATGGTATCAGCGGGCTGATATTAGGCATTTACCGTTCTATCGGTATCTGCATTTATAATGGCTGATTTAAAAAAAAGTATGTTTATTCATCAGAATCATTTATAATGACAAATAAATTATTCTGATAAATAAGTATTTAAAAAATCAGAACTTTATCAGAACTTTAATATATTATGATGTTCTTCCGTTCTGTTGTGACAGTAAAACAAATTATTATCATATTAACTAGTGATGTTAGGGAAATCTGTTTGTTTTATAACGCTTTTCTGGATTTATAAAAATGTATTCTTTATTATTTATCGGCCGGGCTCTAGTACGTGCCTGCGCCAGCACCTAAGCTTGGGTATCCTCTTGTTCAAGAAATGAGGATCTCCATGGCGACCCTTTAATTTCCTACCTCAAATTGATTACCCATGATGCATTCTATCCTCTTAGGGCATGTACTCATAAATGGAGAGAGTGAAAGAATGAGTGCATGATGAGCAGAGATGCAGACAAACATGAAATCGATGGTATCAAATCAAGTCATGCGCTTGCCGTGATAACAATTCTTATGCAGACACGGATGGCTGCACATCCTAATTGCTGCATCACTCCATCACTGTTGCTCCTATAATCGCAGTACATAACAATACCTCCTGTATTTTTGCTGTATTTATCTTATCTTATCGACACACATACTGCACGGACACCAAGCGAACCGTAGTTTATTTTCTTATTTAACAGATAAATTAATAACTTATACATTCAGTAAATGACTGGCAGGGGTTTGAAACTGCACAGGTGTAGTCCTTTCAGTAAACATTTCTCAGTGTCTCTTATCTTGACATATTCAGAACCTCTCTGCTCATCTCTGCAAAGAAAAAAAGGACCCATCCTAGTGACACTATCCAAACTCCAGGAAGAGTAGCTGTCGCTTTAGTTATTCACAGGATCTGGATGCACTAACGTTTTTTTTTTTTTTTTTCCTCCTCCAATCTCTCCCCGTTTTTTTCCTTTCTCTGTCTCACCACAGAAAAGTGTGAAGGAGGGAATCCTGTTAAAGCAGACCAGTTCTTTCCAGAGATGGAAGAGGAGGTATTTCAAACTCAGAGGCAGGACCCTCTACTATGCGAAAGACTGCAAGGTACAAGAATGCGTGAAACTTCCTACAGCAGCACAAAATATTCATGGCATTTGTAAGAATTTTAGAGACCGTTTGGTATGATGTGAAACCATAATCACAAGTTAGTCAACAGTTATGAGATTACACATCAAAGAAGGATTTACATGTGATTGAGAGAGAGATGTGAGGGGGAAAAGTTTTGATTGTATGTACAGTACCATGCTAAAAGAAAAGCAGATGAAGCTGATTTTTGCATTGTTTTGTTTTGTTCCCATCAGTCTTTGATTTTTGATGAAGTAGACCTATCAGACGCCAGTGTGGCCGAGACCAGCACCAAGAATATCAACAACAGCTTCACTGTAAGCAACAAGGCGGGTCTCAAAAATAAAGCATTTCAAAACCGTACAGTTGGCTTAGTTTTTAATGGATGGCAAGTTGCGACAAGAGTTTAAAGCTAAAGTTAGTCTTGTATTTAAACACCTTGGTCCAGACTGAAAAACCTTGACAACTATTGGATAGCTTGCCATGATATTTGGTACAGATGGTGATGTTTCTTTAAAAGCACAAAGAGTATGATTTTCCTAAAAAAGAATTGTTTGACTCAAACTAAAATAGTCCATCTCAATCATCACGTATGTACGGAGCCTCTAAAGGGACATGGGAATTGTTTTTTCTGGTGCGCACAAGAGGAGAAGGTATGCTTCTTTCTTAAAACGCAATGAAATGTATCTGATAGTGTCATCAACAAACTTCAAGATTATAACTGATGTCATGCTGTGAATGTGAAATATTAACTTTAGCTACATAACCTTAGCAGCATTTTGTTATCATAGTTTTGCTAGCCTTAGATTGGTTTCTCGTGTACACAAGATACTTTTGCCTGCGTACCAGAAGGTTTCTTGTGCGCACCAAAATAAAAAGTAATGTCATCAAACCTTAAGGGCTCCATACGTATGACCCACTATGATCCAAAACATAATCTTTACCTGGAAAAATAAAACCATTCCCTTGAGCCTCAGCTGTAGTTTGTGTTTAGCACTAATTAGCTAATGTTAATGCTCAACATCAGCATGTTGCCATTGCCATTGTGAGAATGTTAGCATGCTGACAATAGCAATCCCAATAATGTAATGTGATGTTGACAAATGAATAAATTTGGTGCATAGATTTGGCTCCAGACGAGATATGAAGAAAAATATTTCACTTTTACGCTCAGACTTCCATTCTTATGTTTTTTCATTTTTTCCCCTTAGCTGATCACTCCATTTCGCAAACTAATGTTATGTGCTGAGAGCAGGAAGGAAATGGAGGACTGGATCGGCGCTCTTAAATCCGTCCAAAAATGGGAAACCTATGAGGTAAGTGTTTTTTCATGTCTCCAGCAGTCTCTTCATGTTCTAATATTGTTATTTATTGTGAAGGTGGGCATCAGGAATTGTTACTCATGCTGCAGGCTGTGCCAAATTGACGATCATTTGATAAGAATCTAGCGTTTAATCTATTTTAATGAGAACAGGCGTCACACATCAATTCTTAATTCTTCTCCCATCTGTTCTTTCCTCAAAGTATCCTCTTTTTCATGACGAGAAAAACTCCTGATCCATCATTTCTCCTATCTACTTTTTATTTTAGCTTGTTGGCCGCAAATTAATGTGGCTCATAAAACCACACCCTCTGCTTTTAATAGGCTATAAAGAGAGCTAAAGACTGTAAGCTGCCATCCTAGCTAAATGGAAATTCTTTCAGGTTTTGGGCTTTTATTGTTCCAAGCGTACCAATACGTAAGCTAAGCAAAGTACTGCTAGATATAGCTGATTTTAACCAGATGATTTAGGTGGTCCTTTTTTAGGTGGCTGAAATAGGTTTTGCTGCTGTCCCCCATTCACAGCAGTACATTGCTTTGCTTTAGTGTCAATACTACTGCTTGATCTGCTTCTGGGGGCGTGCCGACCACCATGTACTGTAGGTAGTACACCGACAATGGAGAAGTACCTCATTCAACCTGACACAAACTATAAGGCACTGGCTAAAGCCTAATTCTGCCTGTATGGACCTCCTTTGCTCAGGCCAGTCAGCAGTAGCCTTGATATTGTCAATCCTTGTTCATTTCAATCCAGGGGCCACAAAGTTTAATATGTACAGCTGATGTCAGTTTCTTATCCATGTATCCATGCTTACTCTGGCTGTGTAGTTCAGCATGAAATTTGAAAAGTCATTGTA
Source organism: Etheostoma perlongum (assembly GCA_026937815.1). NCBI lineage: Eukaryota > Metazoa > Chordata > Actinopteri > Perciformes > Percidae > Etheostoma > Etheostoma perlongum. Next base: position 16,889,260 of record CM049389.1, on the reverse strand, counting down.
TCCATCCTGCAATATCTCTCTTTCCCCAGGCTAGATTTTATGATGTAGCACTCCAATGAGTTCTGTGATCACCTCTGAAAAACTTGATGTAGTTTTCCTCTCTTTCCATATTTCTCCTTCATCCCAGGCCAGCCAGTTCAACATGGAGCATTTCTCTGGGATGCACAACTGGTACGCCTGCTCGCACGCCAGGCCGACCTTCTGCAACGTCTGCAGGGAGGCTCTGCCAGGCGTCACCTCCCACGGCCTGTCCTGTGAAGGTACATAGGCAAACACATACACAGTCACATACAGTATACACACATTTAAAGACTCACCGAGGGCCAATACCAATAGTTTTGACCTAACCAGATATTCTAAAGAATATCTTTAAATTTGTTCTCCCGTGTACAGTAAATGTCTGAGATTTTTTTGTGTGCTCTTAACTGACCGTCATTATAGAAAAGCATGTAGAGCAGCTGACTGTGAAAGTACATAAGTAGGTTCATTGCTCCTTATCGCAGGGCGAGGCAGGTTTCATCATGGGTTTGACACTCTGATACCTTGGTTACATTCCTCACCTCTCTCATATCAGCAGTAAAACACATACATGCAGGGTTTTTAGGTCAATTGTCAGTTCACATTATTGGGAAATTGCTGAGCAAAATCTTGATGTTGTCTGTTATGAATTATAATGCTCCACTAGGGCTGAACAATTTGGGGGGAAAAAATCTAGTTGCGATTTTTCTGCCAAACATTACGATTACGATTTGTTTTTTGTTTTTTTTTAAGTTTAGTTTAAATTTAGTATGTACTGTGTAACAGATAAAACACGTAATGGAGCATTATTACATGAGACACCATCAAAACGTCTCTTTATCCTTATGCAAGGATGAGCACATGGATATGAATTGCCAGCGTTTTTCTTTTAATAAGCATGAAACATTGGCTAGTCAAACACAGAGCATTTAACACAAAAGCTAAATTTATAATAATAAAAACAATTCCAATAAAAAATACCACCACTTTCCTGTAAACTGAAATGTCTGATATTCCTCAGTTCAATAGCAGCATCGACATATTGCACCTTCTTCGATCATGTAAAATAAAGTTACAAAAAATAAATAAAAAATTCCACTGAAATCGCAATGTCGATTTGAAAAAGATTAATTGTTCAGCCCGACCACCAATTACTTGTTCTGGATTTGTCATGTCATTTTATTTGATTCCTATATATTGGAATTAAATAATTGGAATGAACAAAAATGTTGAGAAACATTTATAATTGACATCAGCATCAACATTTTATCTTGATTCATATGAACATTATTGCGACCAATCCAACACTCAGCCAATAAAAGATTTTTCTGGTAAAAGTAAAATTGTCCGACCACTTCTGATTCAGAATATATAATAGACATTTGGTGGTTAGATTTATCACAGCACAGAACCCCAAGTGCAAACATCTTGGCCCTTGTCCTTCTTTAAGTTAAAAAAATGCTAAATTACAGTGTGAAAAACAGGATAACTTGCTCAGCACTTAATCTTCATATGCTTTTTGCATTTTAATTGCCAAGGGTATTTATTTGAGTTTGTTTATCATGATATTTATTGATTTTTCCTCCACAGTTTGTAAGTTCAAGGCTCATAAACGCTGTGCAGTTCGCTCCACCAACAACTGCAAATGGACAACACTGGCGTCCATAGGAAATGACATCATTGAGGAAGAGGAAGGGGTGAGACAAAACGTCAACAAAAACAATGTTGTGACTGTAGAAAGCTTCAGTTTAATTGACTAGGAGTTTAGATTGTGTGCCAAAGATAAAACACGATCACTTAAAAAACTGAATATAACTGTTAGTATACAGTACGGTACCCAGGATGGAAAAACATGCTTTTATAATACACAATTTTTTGGATTTCCATAGATATTTGCATGCAAATAGCAAATAATATATGCCCGATTTATCATAACTTCAAGTCAAATGAGCTTTGTCTCAGGCCAGTTGATTCCTCAAATCCTCAGTATTTTTGCATATATTTTCCCAGGTGTTTATGTCCCACCAGTGGCTGGAAGGCAACCTGCCGGTCAGTGCCAAATGTGTGGTGTGTGATAAAAACTGTGGCAGCGTGCGGCGGCTGCAGGACTGGCGCTGCCTCTGGTGCAAAGCCATCGTAAGTGGGATTGAATCGTGGCTTCTCTCCTGTCAGAAATCTGTCTTGTCAAATCAGTGTTAGTGTTTATTTAGGACATCACTGCTAGCTGAGAGTTATTTTCAGTTTACATCTTACCCTAGTTTTTACATGAATTTTAAATCAAACATTAATGATATAAATTGACTGATATCCATGGTACTAGAGTCTGTGCCAGTGGAATTGGTCTTAATTGGTCTTCTCTGGTGGGAAAAAGCCATGTGTGCAGTGAGCAAAGGTTTTGATCAACATGTCCCAAATATTGAGTTCCAGTAGCTCTCTAACTGCCAAATCCAACTATCGAGGATAATACAGGAAGTGTTGTACTACTACAAAAAGTGCAACATTTGTCACTAGAAAACATGAAATATTGGGGGAAAAATGTTTTAATTTACTGCAGCTTTAATAAACGCAGTATATTTCATTTTGATCTAAAACTGTATGAGGTATAAGTTGAAATATCTCATTATTAGTAATACGTAACATAACATTTTCTTTCGTTTGTTCTCCAAACAATCCGACATGTTGATATATGCACAGGAAATTGTGACTTTCAGTGCAGTCAGAGTGAGATGTGCTCCCAACCGTTTTTTTTATTGTTCTTAACTTGCTCTCCAAAGTCACACAACACTAACAAACTAATTGATCTAGGCAGCGGTTAATCAGAAACTCATGTTTTGTGAGGTAAAATTACTGTTTTCAAAGGAGTCTGGTAGCTTTTGAAGACAGCATAGATAACTGCTTCAGTTGCCTGTTGTAAAGGGCTGTTGATGGCAAAGTAAAGCATTGAAAATATTCAAAATATAGCGTTATAGCACTGAGCATTTTAGCTGATGTATTTTAGTTTTTTTTTGTTTAGGTAGCTAAAATACATTTAGCTGCTGCCCCCGTCCGCAGAAGTACATTGTTTCGCTTCTATGTCGGTACTCCTGTCTGCTTCTCCAAACTGGGGCCATGCTGTTACCATCTACTGTAGGTAATACACTGACTATTGTTAAGTTTTAAGATGGCAGCCAGATCCCCAAGGTGAAGAGGAGGAGGACAGGTTAGAAATGAGGAATGAAACAGGGCGGATGATTTGCTGTCAGCTTTGGGGTATCTCAGTCTGACCCAATGCTCTGACCGCCTCCAGCAACATTAAGAGAAAAATGTTCCTGTGCAAAAGACAAACCAAAGCAATACGCCGCTGTAGTTCATATAATAAAAGGCAAAATAAAGCTACATTTTATGGACTGAGCAACCTTCACTTTATTATGAGTTAACAAGACAGCATTCATTTCAACATCCAGCAGAACAGTACAGTAGAATTGTACTTTACTCTGTCTTGCAGTTCCGCTTAGCAAAAGCTGAATTGCTTTTGAGTGTTTAGAGCAAATGAACACACATTAATAAGTCTAATCTTCAGCACACGCATACAGAAACACATGCACAAATGAATCAGGGTGGTATTTGTAAAGGTTACAGAACTGACATTTGGTGGGTTTCACAGGGATGTAATGACCTTTCTGCTTCAACTGAAATATAGAATTACTATGGTGACCAGTGTGTGTGTGTGTGTGTGTGTTTGTGTGGGTGTAGGTTCACAACAGCTGTAAAGAACAAATGGGTAAGGTGTGTCCCTTGGGTCAATATCGAGTGTCAATCATCCCGCCCACTGCACTTAACAGCATCGACTCAGATGGTATGATCCACACACACACACACACACACACACACACAGAGGCTCTTTTCTTCATTGTAGTACAGTAGGTTCAAACATCAGGAATGTCACCTTTCCCCTCCAATGGTGTAAATCCAGAGGGCGTAACATTTTTCTACTGTACAGTATAGCAAATACAAAACAAAATATAAAAAACCCAACAATTTAAATGAACATTTTAAATTCTATCATGCTTGGACAAACCTTTCTATTAGAAATTTGTAGAAAAGATGAATACTACAGCCAAAGAATTTCATCAAATTACACAAAAAAGGTATCTGTCATTACAATTGGACAGTTCTGACACAGTCTCCAGGATCCATCAAATACAGCTTTCTCAACATGAACCATGCATGTTTGCCAAAATATGGACTTGAATATGAGAACTAGATAGTTTTCTAGTATTTTCATTTTTCAAAACCTGTTAATTGATTTCCTTTCAGGCTTCTGGAAGGCCACCTCAGCGTCGTGCTCCAGTCCTCTCCTGGTCCTGGTCAACTCCAAGAGCGGAGACAACCAGGGAGTGAAGTTCCTCCGCAAATTCAAGCAGCTCCTCAACCCAGCTCAGGTCTTTGACCTGATGAATGGAGGACCAGAGCTTGGGTACTACATTCTAGTACTTCAATTATTAATGAAATAATAAGCTTAAATGCAGCAGAAAAGTCTTACATTTTACTTGTTAACAGCCATTTTCTACTAGTTGAGTGCTTCACTAGTGGGAGTTTGTAGTTTGTCACGACTGGTTTAATGCATGTACTGATGCTGTACTATTGCTGCCTTTTCATGACATTTACCTCTTAACATTTTGTGCTTTTTGCTTCCTCCTCTTCCTCTCCTCATCCTCCCATACAACCCACTCTCTCCTCCTGCAGCCTGCGCCTTTTCCAGAAGTTTGTGACGTTTCGTATCCTGGTGTGCGGAGGCGATGGCAGCGTGGGCTGGGTGCTCTCAGAGCTGGATAAACTCAACCTCCATAAACAGGTGAGAGCAAGGAGGAGGAGGAGGATGATGATGATATAATAATAATGAAGGTAACTGTGGGGAATGCTGTTGGGCAAGGGAAAGTGGAAAGCTACCTCTTGTGCACATATTGCAAATGATAATAAACCAATATTTTCAACCTGTGGTCGCAGCTTGTAACCCTTTACAGGGTTTGTCTTGCATAGGGGAACTGTGGGCACAACCCAAAGAGGTTTTAACCAGCCCCAAAGGAAAGTCAACAGTGTCACAATGATAAGCATTGAGCAATTTACCAAACAACCATTAAACAACAACAGCAACATAAACTTGAGTTAATCTTAGTTTTAGAGTCAGGCTGTACCGGACTCTTCTGGTGATTTATTAAAAAATGATATTACTTTTTTAACCAGTTTTGTTAATTTGGGATTTATTTACTCAAGCATTACATACATTTTTGTTTATCAAATTATCAGAAATAACAGACACATTCATAGATTCTTGTCAAATAAGGTAACACAGACTCATGGCCTTTACTGCATACAGACTGATCATGCTTACTGCTGTAAAACCCTGCTTTTGCTACCGTTGTTTTCCAACCTGAAATGGAAATAGTGTTGAACATGTGGCAAGTAACATTTGGACCAGACTCAAAAGCCAAAAAAAAGGAAGTGAATTCAGAACCAGAAAGAAATATAAAAGACACAATACATAAAGAATGTCAGGGAAGGATGGGGTCGAAGACAAAGTGAGGGTGGCAATCTGTAAAATGACCAATGATACACTTATTAACTAAACTAATTCATCAATGTCATGGAAGTAATCCAAATCAATGAATGCCATGTCGGATAACATGGTTTTTTATTTTCAAATTAGTGTTTAATTTGGATACTTAAGTGGCATTCAAATCAAGTTTGAATAATTTTCAGGTAATATCAGATTAAACAATTAATGACGTGTCAGCCAGTGTGATGTTTCTCACATTTTTTCCTCAAGATTTTCCCGTTGTTCAGCCTTGCCTCTGTAATTACAATCTAGACTATTTGTCTTTATGTTGCAAGATGTTACAGTTCAAAACTATTTTTTTGTCCTTGGGGAGGAAATTTAGAGCAGACTAATGATCATCTCCATCCATAACCCTTTCTTCTGATTGGCACAGTAGACGCCTGCACTAATTTAATGTTTGTCTACTATTGTCAATTGAAACCCAAAATAAAGAGAACAGAAGATTTTGATTAATAATAATTTAAATTATTACGTTATAAGTAACTCTTCATATTTGTGTCCCTAAATAGAAGTGTGGACAGCAACTACTGTGCTTATGTTTTCCAAGAGAATAACGATCTAATGTTTGGATATAAATGTGTTTTTATTTATAGTAGAGAGTCCATGTTAAACACCTGACTTGTATTTGTGCCCACAAATCTGTAGTATCTGACTTACAGTGGTTTCCTACTCTCTTTGGGATTTAGGAAGATGAGACATAACTCATTTGAAAATTGGATTCAATCAATTTGTTTGCAGACAACATATTGTCTTTCATTACAGTGCCAGCTGGGCGTGTTGCCTCTGGGCACAGGTAACGACCTGGCTCGGGTTCTGGGCTGGGGAGGCCTCTGTGACGACGACGCTCAGCTGCTGCAGATCCTGGAGAAGCTGGAGAGAGCCACCACCAAAATGCTGGACCGGTAAGACCAGAAAGAGGGTGGGGGTGAAGGGGTGGGGGGCAACAACGTGGTTAGTACTGTTTGTTCCCAGTAAGGTACAGCGTCTAACCAAGTTGTCCCGTCCACTGTTTGCTTTGTTTTCCTCTTAAGGCTTTCTTATTATGTTCCTAAGTCCTTTCCAGGTAGACTGATGACTGAATTCCTTTTTAGCTTCAGTATCATAATGACGGAGAGGAAAACTGACCTGGATGATTTTTGCAAGTTAGACAAACATCTAGCTGCTTCTTGCTGCAGCTCCGAAAATGTATCCCTCCATGTTTTTCCACAAGCTACTTGATCCAAATACTGAAGGCCTCCATTTAAAGCTTTAAAGTCCATAAGCTTATAATTGATATGAGAGAAAATTTGACTGACAGAAAACAAGTCCTGACATTGATATAACACAATCAGCTAGAGAGAAGCTTTAGAGTTGCTGGTAGGCACATACCATTGGACATAGCAGGCTAGCTGGTTCTTTGTGCTAAGCTAACCTGGCCATATTTACTGTACAGAGTGGCAGCAATTGTCTAAGCTTGCTCTTGGCAAGAAAATGAATAAGCGTATTTCCCAAAATGTCAAACTGCTCCTTACTTTAATTAAAAGTACATAATTCAAATTAGTAAAAAAACACAAACATGTTTTGCAGGTGTTAACTGACTTCTTGATCCTTAAACTATATATGGATTGTGGTGTTTTTATCAGCAGAACAATCAAAGTGACATATAGGCTGCATGTTTTAATTCCCTGTCCTGTCCTACTATGTTGATCTGATTAACTGATAATAAAGTTCATTCTCCGATGCTTGAAATCGGTGTGTGTCTTTGTGTGTCTTTTTAGGTGGAGTGTGATGACGTTCGAGGTGCCCGCCACCACTAAACGCACACCGATAGTGAAAGAAGACGACAGCCTTGATTCTCCTCTGCAGGTAAATTACTTTCAGGAAGCTGTTTGCTTTTTGACAGATGGCGTCCATAAATTAGCCCCACGCAGCTAGATCTCGCCAGCTCCAAGAAATTATTTTCGAAAACATTCACTGAGAATCAATTGAGTCTGGCAGCTGGCAGCTAAAGCAATCAGACCTAACCCACAGGGAGTGTATTTTAAGTTTTAAACAAAAAGCTGCTTCTCAACTCCCTGGTCTGGTAGTTAAGGGACATTCTGTAGTTTTAAAATTACATCATGATTCTGCACCTGCATAGCCAGTTTGTCACCACTAATTCATTTATTACTCAGATGGCTAATTTAAGTAATATTTCCCAGTGGAGCAATCCGATTCTTTCCAGTTTAAAGACTTTAAAGCTCTCATCAGTCATTTGTCAGTAAGTTAAAGGATCCATTCGACTGAAAAAGGGATTTGATTGGGTGACAGCCAGTGAAAGCACTCCAAACCTTCACCAGTCATGTCTTTTGAGCATGGGCTGACCGCTATAGTCTTTTTGTGGGCTGTTGGTTTGCAGGTACATAGAAGCTGCTATATTGACTTAGAGTGGTTATGTCTTTTATTCTGTCTCCAGTCAAGTTTTCAGATGACTGATTTAAGAATTGGTTGAAGGTCAAACATACATTATAAACTTGGTAAAATAAAATATTTTTTGTGCATAAACGGAGTAGAAACCATGTTTGATGCGGATCAGCTCCAACAATGTATGGGTTCTTCCTTGGCCCATGCTACACTCTTCAACCACGATTACATACTTAGTCTTTTTAGCAAATACCACAATTTTGACTAAACAGTGTTTTGGCTCATTCAAAGTCCCAGTATCAAACCTTGTACTGCACGGATCTTAACCCCTTAACTGAGAGAGAGATGGAGCAGTGACCCCTACTACACATATTGTATACAATAGAGTTGCATATAAACTGGGCCTCAATAACAAGTAGGGCGCCCTGCCTGACAACGTTTTTTGTATACCTTTTTAGTGCATAAGCTATTAAAATAATTGTTGGCATGATTTTATGCATAATCTTTAAATGTTAAAAATAGATGTGGCCCAGTGAATCGTTATTAATGGTATCTGGATGGCTACCTAAGTGACTACCTTACCTATAGGCTAGTTTTAAAAATGGTAGTTTTTTTTACAAGAAGGCTGATTTATATTTACTAATAATATATTGGATTCATGTTAACATTTTAATTAAAAAAATTACAATAATTTGGCGGGCCCCCTGCAGTAAGTCTGAGTCCTTGTTGAAGATCTCTGTTGTACTATATTTAAATATCATTAAAGAGTGTGGATTTTTTTACCTGAGGGCCATCACACAGCTAAAAAAATGCTGAAATTTAGTCAAAAATGTCAAGACTAACTTAAAAAGGAATCATTTTATTCATTTTAAAGTCTCTTTCTCTCTCTCAGGTCCACATCACTCAGTATGCAGACTCTGTGGCCTCCCACCTTGCCAAGATCCTGGACTCTGACAAACACAGTGACGTCATTTCCTCTGCCAAGTACGTGCCATGAATGCCTTCAGAAACGGGGACAGGGGGGAAGTAGGAGCCAGGAGAAAGCAGGTGAAGGCTGAAAGATGAGAATAAAGATTGCAGGGGGAATGTTAGGAGGGAAAAGGAGAATAAAGAAGAGAGATGATGAGAGAAAGAGGCAAACAAAAAGAGGCTAGTGAGTGTCTGGTCAATGAGAATTTCTTTTCTTCTTTGCTCCCTAAGGACGGACACACACACACACACACACACACACACACACACACACACACACACACGGAGGGGACAGTAAGTGCTGCCCAGCTGTAAGTGAAAGAGACAGATGAATCAGGTTTGAATGGTCATCTTTAGTGCATTAGTACATTAGTAGTCTTACTTTGGAAGTCGAGCGGCCATTACAGAGCACTTTTCTCCACTACTGTGTGTGTATTAAACCACTGCCAATTGTAGTGGATACCTGCAGAACACTTCAGGGACTTTAGGATGCACTCTGAGCCAATTTTTATTTAAACATAACTCCGGTGTCGTTAGAAAAAGAAAATGTGTCTTTCCTGCTTTGGAATTTTAACCGGTTTCATTTAGCCAAGGGTCTAGAGTAACACTCAACATATGGTGGAAATCAAAATACATATCAGTTCAAGTACAAATTGAACTGTTAGTTGTTGGAAGTTGCAGTTTCACCTTGTATCTTAAATGTTATATTAAGTTGCACATTGTGCAACTTTTCTAACAGTACCCTGCCACCTGGGCGGCTGTGGCTCAGTGGTAGAGCGGTTGCCTGCCAATTGGAAGGTTGGTGGTTCAATCCCTTGCCCTGCAGTCCCATGTCGAAGTGTCCTTGGGCAAGACACTGAACCCCGAGTTGCCCCCGATGCTGCGCATTGGAGTGTGAATGTGTGTGAGTGTTTATCTGATGAGCAGGTGGCACCTTGTACGGCAGCCTCGGCCACAGTGTATGAATGTGTGTGAATGGTGAATGTATCCTGTATGATGTAAAAGCGCTTTGAGTAGTCGTTAAGACTAGAAAAGCGCTATATAAATACAGCACATTTACATTTACATTTACCTTTAACGCAATGATATGATTGATTCCGTTTCACTTTTGCCACGTCAAATTGAAGGGACATTTGCACAATGTTCAGCACACCTTTCAAAAACTACCATAAACTAGTTAGAACAAATTGCTATCAAACATCTGTAATTTCCAGATAATAAATTTGGAAATAAACGCTTACGAGAGCACATGGCTCACATAATAGGGACGTGTTTTATTTGCAGCAATATTCATTTGACAATATTTACCAAATACCCGAGGGCTGTGTATGTTTGGAGAAACCTCCTCGCTGAGTCATCCAGCAGCAATGTAACAGCTATGAGTAAATACGGACTGTGTGGAGGTGACGTAGCTGACAGGCAGATAGGCGGAAATAAAATGAGTGTCTATGTAATATGTCAGTGACTGCACGGTGTAATATCTCCAAACACAGTGACTGCACGGTGAATCACCAAACCTGAAATGTGTTACCCTTTTTAATGTTTATTGTTAATTTACTCCCACCACCACCACCACCACCCACACACACATTTTGTTCTCCTTTCTCTCTCCCCCCTTCGTCAGGTTTCTGTGTGGGACGGTGAATGATTTTGTGGCGGAGGTGGGGAAGGCGTACGAGAGAGCCACAGAGAACAAGGAGGAGGCAGATGCAATGGCAAAGAAGGTAAATGGTTTTATGTATGTGCAATCGTTTTATGTAAGAGCTTGTATAACCGTAACTTGTGTGTGTGTGTGTGTGTGTGTGTGTGTGTGCGTGTGTGCGTGCGTGTGCGTGCGTGCGTGCGTGCGTGCGTGTCCATTTTTTCTATTTATTTGACACATAAGAATTCAGTTAAAAGAGCAGTTGAAGCTGGAAGGCTAAACATGAGTGTTAAAGTAGAGGTGTGGATGTCAGTGAGAGTTGAAGACACCCCTCTGGCTAAAATGCTGTCATTTCAAAACTCATTTGAAACCTTGTTTAGAGGCATGTTTCTGGGTTTGTCCGCGTGTCCCATTTTTGTGAATGCGATCTCTCGTTAACTTCTTGAGGAATTTTTCGTGGACTCAAAGATGAACTGATTCGATTTTGGTTGTCAAAATCACTGTGCCAAAATGTGGTTTTGGCCGTAACTCAACAATTCCTACGCTTATTATGACATTTCACACAAATAACTGATAGGATAAAATTATGAAGTGATGACGTTTTATATCAGAAAGGTCAAAGGTCAACTTCACTGTGACATCATGATATGCTGCAGAAAGGGGAGATTGTGGCCATATTTCACATTTTGATGATGATGAATAATTAGAGTTTGGTTAACATGCATGAAAGAAACAATTAAAAAAGAAAATTCACACTTGGAGTGTATTTAAGATTTTCAATCTGGAGGGTGGTTTCACTTTTTTACGCAGTCACAAGCATATTTGTGTAAACAAGGCCTAAAATTGACATTAGTCCTCCCTATACCAGTTTCAAGATAGAGAACCATCTCAAATTATAATAACTTTACTTTAAATAATACATTTACAAAATCATGAATTTTCTTTGTCCGATATCGAATTGGCATCCACATTTCACAAAAAGTACACTTGTACCTTTTATCAGATTGTTTCAAAGTCTACACTACATGTATTATATGAGTACATGAGTATATGAACAGACATTGATGTAAACTGCATAAATGTGCATAAAAGCATCTAAAATATTTCCATTTGATGGAACGAACAACATGGAGCCATTGGGTTTTCATATTTTACTTTAATAAACATTGGGTAGTAAATGGAACAAGCTGATTTTTATTTTATGCTGTCAGGCGTGATTTTTCCAACCTTAAAGCTATTTAAATAAAATGAATACTGAATAAAGTGAATACTGGGATGTTAATGGGTTTTAAAATACGTATTTACAGCAGCTGTCGGTCACCAGTACATAAAGGTTCTACAAGTTTGAAACTGCAAAGAGAGTCATGCTGGGATGAAGAGTGGTTTGTCAAATGTCTTTTTGAGACATTTTTAAGAAGAGAAAAGCTTTCCACCCAGCAGAGGCGTTTTGAGTCTTCCCCAATCCCTCCAAATAATGTGATGCTTTGACGCCTAGAGGAAAATTTGCCTATTGCTTCTGCGGATAAAAGACCTTGATGCGCTGTATAGGTATTGCTTTCAAGCTGGTTTTGAGAGTTAATGCAGCCACACAAAAATGAGAATTAAGTGGGCAAGGGAGCCATAGAAACCATTACAAATATCTTTTTGTCTGTCTGTCTGTTCTCCCAGTGTGCATTGCTGAATGAGAAGCTTGATTCCCTCGTCAAGGCCTTAAGTGAGGAAGCAGAGGCTCAGGTAAAACCACTATGAATTCTAATCAATATAATATTATAGTCTTAGCAATCACTGCAGTGCAGCCTGGAAATCACAAAACAGCTGAAATATTGTTCACCAAATTTAAATTTGAGCATTCTGGAACAAGTGATAAAATGTGTGACTGATAGCAAAAAACTTGCTTGTTTAAGGGTCAAATTATAATCAAAGATAGACTGATCTAACACTATATGGATGTATGAGATGTGTTTTAAAGACTAAAGGCAAAAGATGGAAAGAATACTATGTAGTTGTAACTTTTTTTTAAATATTCAGATTATCTAAGAAGGTAAACATCACTTTTCTTGTAAGTGCTCATAGAAATATTTACACTTTAATGCAGAGTCACGGAGTTAAGTCTCACGGGAGATAAAAAAAACAAAATGGCATACAGCTTTTTGTGTTTCTTCTCCCTTTGAAGGTTTTGTATTCAACAGATTGACAGTGCTCAAAATGCTAGTATAATTTTAACCTGATGCTCAATAAAAGGGGTAAGGCACTAAGCTTTGCACTGACCATCATTTTATATTTTATAAATAAAATACAGATATATTCAGTATGGCCTGTAAATGAATATTAAACTGCTTCTAGTCTCCACAGAACAGGGATAGAAAGGATATGCTTCAGCGTTCCCACAGTAAGAGGATGTCTCCTCTTCCTTTTCCTGTCACATCCAGGTGGTGCCAGCTGGTTCCGTGCCCAACCAGGAGAGTGGCAGCCCAAGCCCTGTCGAAAGTGGCTGTGAGTCGGGTTCAGAGGGTAAAACATACCGGTCCAAGGAGCAGCTGATGCTCAGGGCCAACAGCCTAAAGAAAGCCCTGAGGCAGATCATCGAACAGGCCGAGAAAGGTAACCTATTTGTTTGTTCTTCTTTTAGTATCATTTTGACACAATTATGCCTCTGGTGTTTAGTGTTAAGTTCACTGGCGTCATGGTTTCAGTGGTGGATGAGCAGAACCAACACACCCAGGTCCAGAGAATGTCATCCTCGTCCTCCATCAAAAGAGAAAACAGCGAGGAGCTGAAGGATGCTGAGCCACGTAAGTGTCCCTTTGGTTTGAACTCAGCAGGGATACGAGGTGAAGGGGCATATACGTCAAAATATGTTTTGGAAATTTTGGAAAAATAGCATTTTTAAAAACTCTTCTGCATTATTTTGTCTAAAGAAACATTGTTAATGTTATTTGAATTTTAGAAGAACACTACATTATTTTTGGAATTTTTTTCTATTGAAGTGATTATTATAACTCTGTGTAGGTCAAGGAAGCTTAAGTCCCACCTCCCCCATTGTCCTTGAGAAACCAGAGAGCCTCCACACTGTCACCTTCAGCGAGGACACTGTGTAAGTCTTTGTGTATATCTCTGTTTGCATGCATTTGTACATCTGAGTTCTTCAAATACCAGCGATGGCTGAATAATGTGCTCTTGTTTTAATGTATTATTATCACATTTTAATATACAATCTACATATTTTGTATAATGTATAATTATCACATTTTAATATACAATCTACATCTTTTCTGTGTTTACAGACAATGCTCAGAGAAGTGTGTGATGAACAACTACTTTGGCATCGGCCTGGACGCTAAGATTTCCCTCGAGTTCAACAACAAAAGAGATGAGCACCCTAAAAAATGCAGGTATGAACAACACACACACACCGTAGTTTTGCAAGTTTTTTAACTTTACTGTTTAGTGTTTCTCCACCAATCAGCATTGATTCATTATTCATCACACACATATACTGTTTAGAAAGTACTCTAACCTTTTCTTTGTTTAAAAACTCTCCAGAGGATTTTATTTGTATCCCCGTAAACTTAGTAAGGTTTTAACAAGATTATCTTGGGGGTGTTATTAAGTCAGTTTTAAGACTTAATTTGTCATGTCACTTTTTAATTTACGTTGTTTTCTGTTGAAGTTACTCTCTTTTATATAACATATGATTCCATGCTATTCACAATAATATGAGTTATACATGAAACAAAGTCAGAGACATAAAGCAGCAAATCATCTGCAAATAAAATAAATTGATAGTGATGAAACTGATGAAATTCATCATTATCAATGATGAAAATCGATAATATAAACAGCTGAAATCAATTCACTTTTGGGTCCATTTTTTAATTCATTGAATAATTTTAACTGGCTTTTTCTCCATGGCAACAGCAGCCGAGGCTCATGGGTCATGTAATAATAAGTAGAGTTGTCTGCCATGCCAAACTAACAGAAAAGTTGCAAATGCAAATGTGTTGCAAATGTGATTCAAACTGGTGACCATATCATAAACCCAAATGCTTGTTTCATGATGTGTTTCTATGTTTAGTAACATGAAGGACCTATTTCAAAGAGAAATGTAAATACAGATGGTAAAAACACACTTTAACAAATCAGCGGCTCCTCCCACTTTGCAACTATTTTCAATTAAAGCTTTAGTTTTTGAACGTCCATTACATTCAAACCATTGCCAAGTAAGTTGCCACAAAGCTATTTAAGACTACCAGCTCCACACCATTCTCTGTAATTCTATGTTCAGAAGATTGTGTCATCTGGCGACTTAAAGCACACAGAAGTGAAGACAATTACTTCTTCTGAAGAGTCCATCGGGTTTTTTTGCCACCGTGTCCTCCTTGGTTACTAGCAACTGCGTGGAGGAAGGGTGGGGGCTGTGCACGATCACAAAAGACGTGTGTCATGTTGACGTGCCGACAGTTTTGTTGTCATTACCTAGAATTTCTCATGGGTGCGTCAGAAACTATGCACTATAGCTTTAATGTCCATTTTCTGTCACCAACTATAGTGACTCAGCTTAACCTCATTGATTAATCTTTGATTGATACAGTTTAATTCTACGATTGTTTGGTTTCTTCCTTCTGTCTCACCCTGCAGCAGTCGCACCAAGAACATGATGTGGTACGGAGTGCTGGGGACGAAAGAGCTGGTCCAGAAGACGTACAAGAACCTTGAGCAGAGGGTTCAGCTGGAGGTCAGACACACAATAATGAGAATGAGGAATATTTTGGGAAACAAAATGCCAACAGCTGTTTTCATGATGATATTGCTTCTTCCTTTTTAACATCCAATCCTCTACCCTCTCTCTCTTTTCAGTGCGACGGTGTTCCCATGTCGCTGCCGAGTCTGCAGGGATTGGCTGTGCTCAACATCCCCAGCTATGCAGGTGGTATTAACTTCTGGGGAGGCACCAAAGAGGATAATGTGAGTGTGCATCTACGCCTCCAAAGAAATTGTTTAAAAACAGCAGTTTCAGTCAGTGAACTTTAGTAACCGTATATTGGTCGTTCTCAAATCTTATGTTTAGAACTTTGGCGCTCCTTCATTTGATGATAAGAAGTTGGAGGTGGTGGCGGTGTTTGGCAGCATGCAGATGGCCATGTCCAGAGTCATCAACCTCCAGCACCACCGCATTGCACAGGTAACACACACACACCCCTGTGATACAGTACTGGAAACACTTTTAGTATCACAGTTACAGTCTCAAAGTCTTGCACAACATCCATTTAATGGAAACATTGGATGTTCTTCCATGTCTTTATGGAAGAAGTATTTATGACCAAATACCTGCAAGCTGTACTTTGTGTTTACTGCTTATTTGTTGCCATGCTAACACGTTAAACTAAGATGGTGAACATGCTAATCATTAACATGGAAGTTTTCAATGTGAGTATGTTAGCATGCTGACCTTGAGCGAGCTACAAGCGAGCTACAAGCTATAGTTGGAGACCTCTGGGCTAGAGAGTCAAAGGGTTATTACGTTCGCACTCTCGCCAGTACATTAGTGGTTGTGTCAGAACAGCTGGAGATATCACTGTTGGCAGAATCCAACACATCTTCTTCCATAGGATTAAACAATGGACGGTCACGTAACACTTCTAACTCGTAAAATGGGAGCTTATAGAGTGTCGACGGGCTGTCACCAAAACAATCACCACGTCGGGCATTGATGACATATTTTCAGGGCCACATTAGCGTTTTTACACTACTGGTCAAATGCGTATCAGGCTATTTCATCAAGTTTGAGTGATCAGATCACACTGCGTCGTATACACGCCGTATTTAGTGCTGTCCACTTGTGATCCAATTGCCCATTTTAAAACCAAGTGTAAACAGGATCTTAGTCTTGTCAGATATTCTGCTGATTGTCTTAACTGAAGAGATCTAAAATAAATACCTTTAATTAAACCATTTGAGAACAGCTAACTCACATCTGGGCATCAAAGGTCTCATCTGACAGCTGCTGTTTTCTGCTCTGTTGCGCCTCAGTGCCGCCAGGTGAAGATCACCATCCTCGGGGAGGAGGGGGTCCCTGTACAGGTGGATGGAGAGGCTTGGATCCAGCCACCGGGCATCGTCAAGATAGTCCACAAGAACCGAGCGCAGATGCTCACCAGAGACAGGGTAATGTCCAACTCAAATATGAATTCTATATATATAGTTTTAAACGTGTTTTACTACACTTTATATAAAAAAAGTTTTACTTTTACAGAATAAAAATTAGAATTGACAATCGATTGTATTGTGATTTTTTGCAACAATCTTTAAAATCAATTCTTTTCCTTAGAAAACCAATAATTTACCTAAATATTTTCTGTTTATACGGTACCGCTGACAGCTACAGAAAGATTGTGAAAGAATTCCATCAGGACAAAAGCATATAATTCCAGCCCTAATAAAAATGTGTGTGCGTTCTGTATGCAACTGGTTCCATTTGCATAAGTCTACTATATGCAAATGGAGAACAACAGTATTGGCTTGAAATACTTTTCTTTTCATAAATGTTGGAGCTGAAAAAATCCACTCTCTACTCTCCAGCATCAGCTCTTTGCCCATGTTGTTGACTCTTCTTATTTTGGGATTTCTTAAATCAATTTCATACCCACTATGATGGCTCTCTTTTCACGCTGCTGAAAACTTTTGAGAGCTCTCTTGAGCCAAGCACATTTGGGCAGTTTGTTTCCATGGTTTCCCTTTGTACTGTTGAGAGAGAAGAATGCTGGCTCGCTGGTTTTAGCCTCCTAAATATGTCTTATTCAGTCAAATGGTAAAAGTAATGTTTCAGGTTAGCGTTGTCCCTGCTAGATGTTTATTGACAGGTTGGTAAATGAAATTCATGCCTGGATGTAATAAAAACTTACGTTACCTCAGATTTAGATTTAGTTAGATAGATTGCTTTTTTCTGGTGTCTTTAAAGGTTTAATTATTTCATTAAGGCATTAAGATTGATTTCCAAAAGATGATTTTTTTTTTATTCCTCTTTCTAGTCAACTTTAGCATGGGTTCATAAACTTGAGCACCACTGTATGTATCAATTAATGTTATACTTTATCTAAATATTAAGATAAAAAGAAAAAAACAAATCAGAAACAAGCAGCAGTAACATCAGTGTAACTTTCTTTCATCACTTTTGTACTTTTCAAAAATAAATCTTTTTTTACCTTTTTTGTTTTTAAATTGCAACATGTTTACACTTTGTTTGCTTAACTCATTCAGACTATTCTACAAAATCAACCCACAAATTGAAATGCACATACTTTTACGCTTTGTCCGAGGATACTGTTGTTTCAAATGTAAAACCCCTCTCAAGTTATAACCCCCCTCTCTATCTGCGGTTGTTATAAGTTTCCCCGCAGCTGTTTATTTTTGCTTTATAGATTAATTGTGCAGTCTTGAAATCTATATCTATTATTAAACTATATTTAATTTTTAAGTACCAACTTTTAAAAAGTCAGTTGGCTGTCTAAGTGTTAAAAAAAATGAATAAACAAAGAAATGATCAAAGTTGGTAAATGACTTGTTTTTTTGTATTACCAGGCGTTTGAGAGCACGCTGAAGTCATGGGAGGACAAGAGGAAGTTTGACAGCTACCGCGACAGCAGACCCCGCCTTAACTCCCAGCAGTCCATGGAATACTTGACGGAGGAGGAGTGCGCTCAGGTTCAGCAGCTGGGCGTCGTGGCCGACACCCTTATCAACAAGTAAGAAGCACGTCACAGTTTCTGTACAGGAAGCAGGTTTAAGTCTTGTTCAAAGACATTTTGGCTGCTTCAGACCTCAAAAATGTATCATATAAAATATTTGAACTGATGATTTCTTGAAATGTCATTAATAAACTGTTTTTTTGATCCAACAAACCTGTCAATACAACTTCTGGTGTGCATCAACTTACTGCAAAGACATTTTGACTGGATTTAGTCTAGCTTTGCCAGACCAATCACGCGCTGCGGAGCGGAAGAGGGTCTGGCTTTCCACATAGCAATCTGTGATGGGAGAAAACGTACTCTGTACTTTATTGGCATTTCTTTAAACCAATCACAATCGTAAGGGGCACTGCTAAGTGCCGCACGGAGCCGCTGTAAAATAGTCATGTGACAGAAAACTCAGATTGGACAGATATTAATAGCTGTCTGGATTTATCCTGCAGAGATCTGAGGAGCAGTTAACCATAGTGCTCATAAATCCACTGGAGTTTAAAATTCCAAGAAAGCGGAAGGAAAACGGACATTGGCAAAATGCATCCGGGGCAATTTCCTGCGGCACCGGAGCAATCCCAGAAGTCAAATGTCTAGGATATAGACTAGACTGGATTTGACTTAAAGACTTTGAACTTCACCTCAAAACTCGGTTTTCAGTTATCATTTCCAGACAGGATGGACAAAGAGCAAACTATGTACAATAGTCAATGGTTGATATAGCATCCACATAATGTATATCTAGCATATTTGAAATCTTTGGTAGAAGTATTCGAATGTAATTAGTGAATGAGAGCAGTGTTTGTTTTGATTGTTAAGTATGACATGACTCATTTGTTACATAAAAATGCTGGGTAAGTGTACATTACACTGAAAACAATTTAACATGGGAGCAGATCAGAAAACAAGGGAGACATCTTATTAAAACATGATCAAATATTCTCATGTAAAAAGAAAATATTGGCATACAAGTCATAGAAACAAATCAACTTGCGTGCGCACTCTTCACTTTGTTTGTCTTCAAAAATTGGTATAAGGGCCTCTTAAATAAACCTGTTTCAAATATGTAAAGGCCTTGTTGAGAATTAACAGTATTATAGGAATATATTTATAACACTCCTAGAGATTACTATGATCAAAGAAGCACACTTACATACACTTTTTTTTCAACTTTACACACTGATACATTTCTGCAAATTTTACATAAGCAAACACAGTAAACCTTTTACAGTGTACACACATAATACATAAAAGTAAGCTCATTGGCAACCTTCTTGTTTGGTGATCAGCGTCTTTGTGTTTCTGTTTCAGGAAGATAAGGGGGAATTTTGCCCAACGTTTTGGGATTTGTTCATCCCACTGCAATTAGCTTGCTTATATGCTAAGTTTTTCTCTGTTGCACTGATGAGCCATTTTATTTCTCTTTTTCGCACATATAAACCATTTGTGTCCCTCTGAGGTCTTCTTAGCATGTCTCAGTATGTCTGGTTTATTATGATCTTCCCAATCATGTTTGCAAAAATATATTCCCATTTCAGGATGATAAATATTTGAATAACATTTGTAAACTAATCTCAAGCTAAGAAATATTAAGGGATTTCTAAGAGATTTCATATGGGGAATTTGAGAGGGCAATAAAAGGTGTGTACTTTCCACCTACTGCCAACTTGAGAAGCCTTAAAGCGTAACTCTCGCCAAAATGCAACCTAGGGTCTTTTTGTGACTGTACCCAAGTCAAAGTTTTGTTTAAAAGCATAATTAGGACAGAAATGCCACTTTTAAGATTAACCGTATTTCCTTTTTTGGTGAAATGTTCTTTTGAATGGGAGTGCTAGGGGCTCTACTATAATCACATAAAAATCACTAGTTTTACAACACTAAGAAGGCTCGGCACAACATGAAGCTTTGCTTGGAGTATCACCAGGGGCTTTACACATGAACTCGAGCATTGAGAACATTGTGTACACAAAGTTTACTAAAAAGAAAGGTTTTAACAACTCACTTTATCAGTTGGTTTTTCTGTTTGTTGACATCTGGTAAAAACACAGAGATATTCTTAATTAAGTCTTAAAGCTTTGTGATTCGCTAAGCAGAATCTTGGCCGAGGTTTGACTCCAAACATCTACAAACTGAACTCAAAGGTGGGAGTCAAGTCAATTTTATTTACATAGCCCAATATCGCATATCACAATTTTTACAAATTTGCCTTAAGGGGCTTTATATGAACAGCATACAACAGCCTCTGTCCTCAGAACACAATTCATCTAAAAACATAGAAAGGAAAGGAACCAGGCTTTATTCTCATCAACAGGTTGAGACAACTTGTAGGCGTAATGACCATCATTTTATAGCTTGTTTTAATAATTATAGCTCTTTCAAGTCTGTAATTTCTTCCCCCGTCCTGACCGTAGGATCCGTGAGGCAGCCAAGACTCACATGCTGGTGGAGCAAGAGTTGGCTCACGCTGTCAACGCCACCGCGCTGGTGCTCACAGAGGCCAAGCTGTCCAGCCCTGAGGTAAGACACTGAGCGGGGTGAATATGAGACAGGCGGACGGACAGATGGCTAATTTGACTGCGTCGAGTTTGCAGATTTTCAGCTTTATGCTTTGGTCTCATGTCAGTTTAAAGGCTGTATGTGAACCAGACATACAGCTGTTTTAGGAAAACAAACAGGGCAAGGCCACTTATGTGATTGGCTGCTGCTTTGGTCAAAATAAGCAAACAGCCAACTTGTTTGTCCTAATTGACAGAGCATTGGTAAATAAAAACAGATGGAATGAGCTGAATTTTAAATATTTCTTAGCATATTTTATTGGTATATAGTTTTCCTGTATTTAGTCGTATACTTATGGTAGTTTGCTTTTTCGTTAACTTAGGAACCCCAGCAGGGCAAATTTGGCAAACCCGTCCTTATGGGTTCAAGGTAGCCTGACGTCGTCATACGTCGTCTGATAGTACTCCACTGGGCTGTGATTATGGGATGTGTTTCAACTAAAAATGCCTCTGCACTCAACTGGATAGAGCAACTGAACTCATCTCACCTGTTAACAGAACTCAACACAGACGAGACAGAGACATTGTATCGTCTCCATAGCAACCACTCTTTGCACAATGCACTTCCGTCCTACCATCCGACTTTTAGACTTTTTAGATGTGGATAACGGTAGTGATAGTGTGATAAAATGATGAAGTGATGACCTTTTATATCCGAAAGGTCAAAGATCAACTTCACTGTGTTTTTTGACTGTTATTCAACACTATTATTAAGAAATAGTTGACTTAGTTGTACAAACTTGAAAACATGGGAGTGTATTATCAATAAAGTATATTATTTGTATCCTTATCTTTAGGCCATATATTGCAAATGGTATTGGACGTATTTGATTTTAAGGATGAAAATCCAATCAATTCACTTGTATTTTCAGTGTCTAAGTCGCAGCACGGCGGTGGAAATCGTCAACAGCAGTAAAGTTCTCCAGGTTGAGACTAGGATGTTGCTCGATGGAAAACTACTGGTACAACTCTGGGATTTCATCCATGTATTCTCTCTGTTGTTGTCTTTGTTTCCCTCGCCTATTCTCTTCCTCTCTCGCTGTCTGTCTCTGCTGAAGCCCTTCAAGCCTTGACATCTCACATTTCAGTATCTGCTGTCTATTTATTTTCTTTGCTCGGTTTTTGTTTGCTATAGCTTTTTTTTACCTTTACTACACAATAGCCCTTTGTGCAGAAGACGAGCAAATATTATTGACAATGCTAGTTAAATGCTAAACCATGACATAATGCATGTCATGCAACAATACTGGAGTTATGCTTTTATTTTTATCCTATTTCATGTCTCTCTCTGTTCTGTTCTTATCTTTTTTTCTCTGCTTGTTATCCTCATTTTTGACTTTTCAGACTTAATGGATTGGGCTTAACATTGTAATTAGAAATCACCTTTTAAAAAATAAATTAATAATTTTATTATCTCTTCATCCCCCACAGTCTGATTTTCCAGAGGAAGAGGAGCTCCGGTCGACCCTTAATAGCCTCAGTGCCGAGCTCCACAAGCTGGACGACATCCACTGGATCTGTCCGCTCATGCAGTGCTCCGAGGAGGTAAGGAGGGATGCAGTCTGTGTTCGGATGTGTGTTGGGATTAACATGTTACAAAAGTAACCTTTTTACTATAACGCAGTAATATAACACATTACTAATGGAATTTCAGTAATACTATCACCCGTTACAATCTCAGTAACACGAGACTAAGATACTTTGCAGTGTGTGTGTGTGTGTGTGTGTGTGTGTGTGTGTGTGTGTGTGTGTGTGTGTGAAAATCCATTGCATTATCACAGTTTGTCCAACAACCAACCAAGTGCCATTGCTCAGTTCAGACTAGTCGCAGTAGAATAGAATATCTCTTGGTGCAAATCCATGTGCCCAATGATCTGCGCTTCGTCTTTTAGGACCCCGTAAGGGGCAGCAATAAGAGCAGCAGCAGTATGAAGCTGAAGATCATACCCAAGGTGAAGAAGGAGAGAGAGAAGCTCCACAAACAGAAGTCCAACAGCTCTCTCTCAGGTAAGAGATCAGGAAAGAGCCGGGATTTAAAGCTTCCGTCCCACATAATCAGATATGTTACCGTATGCAAACTGTATTAGTTCCCTTTGTCTAGAAGAAGAAACTACAGTTTGGTTTAGGGATGTCCCTAAATGATCTTCAAGATTGAAATTAGGACCGATCCTGACATTTGTTGATTGGTAACAGCTATATAGAGTGCAATCGGTGTCCGATTCTTTTAGTTGCCCTCTGTGTTGCCAGCTGTCAAAAACTCCTCATTGTTAAGAACGACTACATTACAGCTCAGGATGTTCCTGAGACGTTCTCCGGTAGGCCCCATCCAGGCATTTATAAAGTTTAAAAAACTCATATTAGTTCTCTTAGTCTAGAATGAGAAACTATAGTTCAGCAAAGGGATGTCCTGATCCAGTTTCCGATCCAGGATCCCAGCAGATCCAGGCATTTGTGATTGATAGTCGGTTATATAGAGCCTGATAGGATGTTCTGAACTGGGATTGTGTATTATATTGTTTGACACTATAATCTAAAACTAAAGAATTGATATTCTAAACCACATTTACACCTTCCATCATGTCTTTTTCTCGGATGACTAAAAAAAGAAGAAGACATGATGGAAGGTGTAAATCCGAGTGTCATCCGAGAGGAGCTCGGAGTAGAGCCGCTGCTCCTTCGCGTCAAAAGGAGCCAGTTGAGGTGGTTCGGGCATCTGGTAAGGATGCCTCCTGGGCGCCTCCCTAGGGAGGTGGTCCAGGCACGTCCAGCTGGGAGGAGGCCTCGGGGAAGACCCAGGACTAGGTGGAGAGATTATATCTCCAACCTGGCCTGGGAACGCCTCGGGATCCCCCAGTCGGAGCTGGTTGATGTGGCTCGGGAAAGGGAAGTTTGGGGTCCCCTACTGGAGCTGCTGCCCCCGCGACCCGATACCCGGATAAGCGGATGAAGATGGATGGATGGATGGATCATGTCTTCTTTTGCATATTGGTCATAATATTCATATTTATTTATTAATTTAACCCTCCTGTTGTCCTCGGGGCAAATTTGACCCCTTTTAACAATGTCTATATCTGAAATATGTGTTTCTTTTAACCAAATTAGCATAAAAAGTATGGATTCCATGCAACACTCTTTGCAAATACAATTGATCCCTTTCATTGAATTTTGGGTGAAAATTGAAATGGTTTTAAATCAGCACCCTGACCGAACTCATCCACTCTACATACATTTCTCAGATCTTAACTATTAGTCAAAATAATTCATAATTTTTGCTTTTTTAACTCAAATATTAGGTATAATTCTATACAAATAAGGGTTATTGACCCTGGATTCCAGAAATAGTGTAAAACTAGTGGTAGTAAGGTGGTGTTAGTCAAATTAAAAATTAAAAATGCATGGAAAATGTGAAATGATGAAAAAAGGGTTAAAAAAAACAAAGGGTTCAATTTTTTTGACCCAGGAGGACAACACAAGGGTTAAGGTCACCTAACAAAGAGGTGCACAATTTGTCATTTACATTTTTACTTTCTTTCCCACAGGAAATTGGGAAATCAGAGGTGGGACTGGTGAGGCAGATTCCTCGGGCAATTGAAGTGCTGCATGAGGTGCTTAATACCGACCCCCTCATTACCCTGACAACCAGGGGTGAGGAGCACCCCTCCTGTTCTCCTCCCCTGTAACCGTGATACCCAGTGGCCTGACAGAGGTGTGAGGAAGAAAAGGAAAACCATCTTTCCAACTTTTATGCTATTTCCTCCCTGCTTCCATTTTGCAGGGGGGGAATTTTGTTGTATTTCTTGTTTTCATTTGTTGAAGGGGCTTGGCTTTGCATTGCATTGCTTCACCATTGGCGTTCTGTTGGTTGGCGTTGGTTCTGTTTACCCGCTTGAGTTTGGAAGTCGCCGTGGCCAGCAGCGAATCAGACAATGGACAAGGGAGACATGGAACGAGAACGTTCTTGCAGATATTTCTTTTTGACAAAGAACTGTGTTTACGTGGTGCACTCCTTGCATGTCGAGTGCAGCGATATCTATCATAAGTTGTTACACTCTTAGTTCTTTACTCTCTAACTTCAGTCGTTTTATTTCTGCACTTATGAACAGCCTTTAGACTTTGATTTTTGTCTCCAGACTTTTTGAGGAGTATTTATTTCTTGTTGCTACTGCCATGAGAACTCAAACGGCAACAAACTGAACAAATCGAAACATCTCAACTTTATCGTCTACTGAACTGGGGAATATCTTAAATGTTGCAAAAAATGTACTGAGGAATGTACTTGTGTAGACTTGTATTAACCTGTGAATAATGTTAAATGATAAATCATATAAGGTTTCACAAAGGTTCTACTGTGGTGGTTCTAAAGTGGTTCTTAATGGGCTGTTGTCTAACTTGTGTGATCCGAGGCTGTGCTTTATGATGAGTCGTTTCATCTGGAATTCAGCGTTATGAAAAGATGTGACTGAGGGATTAAAGTACGGACATCACTATTATTATTAAGGTCTACAATTTGACTCATGTGGGAGTCAAAAATACTCCCACTGGTTTTAAGAACCAATAGGAGGCATCAGATGAAATGAAGGTGTTTACAGAAGGAGGAAGCATCAAGGACACATTAACAAAACATTACAGCCACTCGGTATATTACTCCTACTTTGCCATACTACTGATTGTATATGTAATATAAGAATAAGGGTCATTTGGATATTTGGTTTTTGCCTCGTCTGTGAAAAGCTTGAAAGCTGTTGTTACATTATTATTATTGCAAATATATTATCTATTTTTTTGTATATCTTATTTTCCCAATGGTAACCTGTGAAGCTGTCCTGGCTTTGCTGCTTCCCCATTTGACAAACTCTTTGGCCAAAGTGCATATAATCAAAGTCAATTAATGCTGTTCTTTGTGTCCCTGCATGCATACATAGCCTTCCTTCGCCTCACAGTGTTAGGCAGCAGTTGCCTCAAAAGAGTGAGTTGTAGCTTGGTTGTTCCGACCAGCAGATTTTGTGGATTTGTTTTAACCTGCTTGACGCACCATTTAGTCTAGGTTGTACTGCGAGAGGACACTTATTTAGCAAAAACGCTTAAATGTCGGCCAATACTTTACTGTGTTGTCCAGACTTCAACAGAGGGTATTGGTTCTCCAAGCAGGTACGACAACTAGATTTCATATGTAAAATGATCTTGGATTCATGTGCTGCTGTTCGGAAATGGCTAAAATATTGATGTCAACGAGTTTTCGAGGCAACTTCTATCAAGCTTTACATTAATGTTTTTGAAAGGAATGGTTTAGACATTTTAGAAGAAATTTGCTTATATGCTGTTACTGCAAAATAGACGGGGAAAATGTGTGACTTCTTCATCTCTATGCAATCAGTAAAAAGATGGAAGCTTTCTCCCAGATGTGCTTAGCTTTAAAAGGACAATTGGACATTCTCCGTCAAAAATAATGTGCTATTTACACATATCTTATTAGCTAAAAAATGAGTTCCCAAGATATCTTGGTCAACTGGGGGTTCTCTTTGGTGTTCAAAGCTTGCAACTCCTAGAAAGTCCTGTCCTAACGAAAGCTAGGCTTAACTGTAGGTAGTCAAGAAAGCTCCAATGTGTAATCCAATTAGTTGTTAAACAGCATTTTTTACAAAAGGAATTAAATATTAATATTAAATTAAATAATAGGAATTAAGACACAACTCTGATAGCACTAAGCTAGCTGTTTCCTCTGCTTCCAGTGTTTAGTCATAAGCTAGGATAAAGTGATGAAGCTTACTCCCTACTGAGTTGAACAGAGGTACATTTTGACATATTTCTTCTGTATTAATCTAAATTCCTTTAAATGTCTAGTATAAGTTTAAATTGCCAGGATGTAATTAAGAAACACTAGTCAAGATTAAACATGAGTCAAATACTAGCTACAAATGTCCCATCGGTGGAGTTAACTGCATCATGTATAGGTACTATGAAGAACCATATTAAAGTATTTATTTTCATGATACACAACTTGCCTAAAGTTGATTTGTTGTGATGCAACTCCACCACTTTCAAACTACAAAAAAGGGACATAACAATGTTAAGTCACTTTGACTCGAGTCTAATCGAGGCAAATTAAGTGTTTTTAGAGCTTTTACTTGGATATTACATCCCCAAATAAGGCTGTAAACTGTAATGGATCATTTCTGTTCTTTTTTTCACCAATAATGTAAAGGGTTAGTATTTGATTTTCTCAGTTATTTAAAAAAACAATTTATGGAAATAACCCAAACTAACTCTTGATAGGACCGAGTTACTGTGAGGCGTTGTAGATGTTCAGCTCTGGTAGGATTGTGCTACTGTATCCATAGTGTGCCAGCTATATGCTCTACACCTTAGAGGCTTAAGTGGTGTCGTGCCAAGTTTGTACTGAGTTCACTGGGCTATGAGACATACAAGGTGTGTGTGTAAGAGTGTGTGAGCTTCAGATGCGAAAGTTGTATGTCGTACATTTCAAAGTTTACTGTATCTTGCCTTGCACTTTACGAAGAAGCAAACTTAATGGGGAAAAAACAAGACATTTGTGTGCATGTGTGCGTGTGTATGTTGAATATTTCAAGTGTTTACGAGTGTTTTTATTTTTTTTTTAATTGATTTGTTGACAAATCTTTTATTTATGATAAATGTATACGGACAAAAGTGTGTTGATAAAATGTATATATCTAACTAAACGTAAAAGAATGATAAATGTATAGAGATGTATACACACGTTTATTACATCAGTGGTTGTACAATTACTCCCACAGCAGCTTGAGATCTCCCAATTAACGCCAACATTATTCCATGTGATTCCGTGTCATTCCACTGCCATAGCAATGTCATTGAAATGTCTTTCCAATGTTACACCAATCGGTATTGGAATAGTATTCTCCAAATGTAACCAAGGTGAGGTTATTCTAACTTTAAGCCAAAGTTATATAAATTCTCTAGTGTTATTACAGACTAGTAATGAATCAACGCAAAAAAGAGATGTTCATATTCAGCCTATGTTTAACCAACATTTGGGTAAACTTTTTGTGTATAATTTTGAAATTTTTAAAACTGTAACATCTATTAAGAATGTCTACTTTAGGCTTTAATTTGCATTTCATGTGCTAAAAACAAACTCAACGATGTGTTCAGTTACATGCATTTGTGGAAGCTATTTCTGGGATAAAAATAACTCAAATAGTCTTTTAACCAAGGATTTCGTAGTTTTTTTTGTTTTTTTAAAGCATACTTTTTGGTCATTTTGTATGAGTGTCATTTCTTTTTCATACAGCAAAAATGTCATTTTTGACTGAAACTCTTTCAAAGAGTTAACATGGAGCGGAGAAAATCATCAATCAATCAACAATGGACAACATTTGTGAACACACCACCTGATCCAAACAGCCAAAATATTTAAGACTGTGTGCGCAGTGCTGGAAGCCAGACTAGATGTTGCACGACCTTGTACGTTGCGAGGTGTTTTATTGTGTTATCATGTGCAGTGTGTAACAAAGATAAAGTCAGCGCAACCCTTTGGAAATTAAATGAATTATTGAAGTGTGAAGCTGGTGTCCTATGGTGTTAATGTGTTGATGATGATTGCACATGCTACATTTAACTCTTAAAGGTACGGTCACAATATTGCCCCGAGGCAATTTGAGCAAATATTTGTAGGATGGAAATGTAGAGTGACCGTACCTTTTTGTAAATTTGTTTCTACAAATTGCTTTTCAGTTTTGGTTTACCTTGCAGTTGGAGAGAAAAGGTGAAGCCTTGCTTCAAACCAATACGTCCCCCAATGTGTAATTTGTCCAAATCTAAAGGTTAAATGTTTATAGCTGTTGTCTATTGCCTGCACTCAAAGGCTTACTTACCAGACTGCCTCTTCAGTCTCTCTCAAAGAGAATACATTTTGTCTTTTGTCTTTTATACAGTATAGTCTCAACGTGATGAACTGTACAATCATGCTTTTCGGCTACTTTACAGGCATTCCTTGTGCTGCGCTGCCAGCATTGGTGGGAGAATTATTCAGATCCTTAAGAAAAAATATCAATGCCACACTGTGCTGGATTAAATAATCCACTACAAGTAAAAGTCCCCTATCCAGAACTTTATTTAAGTAAAAGTACTATCAGCAACATGTACCTAAATTATCAAAAGTGTATATATATATATATATATATATATATATATATATATATATATATATATATACTTAGTATAAAAGTGTATATAAAGTGTTTAGTATAAAAGTGTATATAAAGTGTTTAGTTTAATCAACAGCAATGCATCATATACTATAATGTCATCATGTTTGTTGCGTCGTTGTCCTGTAAGAACCACGTATCTCTAAAAAGTTTTCATGTTGACAGAAAAGCAGCCCTGTTTCCAGCTTTGTGACCGTGCATGTTCCAGCAGCTCCATGATGGTCTTTAAATATTGTATTTAGCTTCAACTTAGCTTTAATAGAATAAAACACAAATGGACACTTTATCTTTCAGTTTATCAGAGAAAATTCAACACATCTGAAGATATAAGGGTTAAAAAAAAATTGTAATCTCAACAATGAACTAAAACCTGTCAGTCAAATATAGTGGAGTAAAAAGTCTAATATTTACATCTGAGAATGTAGTGGAGTAGAAGTATAAAGTAGCAGAAAATATATACTCTACTTTATTGTTGTATTATTTTATTGTACTTGAATAAATTAAATAGTTACATTCAACCACTGTTTGTCAATTGTACACAAAAAATGACCAAGGAGTTGTGTACATATGATGTATCTTTGCTATCATCGTGTTAAATCCGATGCACAACTAGAAATCAAAACGTACACATCAAGACTCCCTTTAACCCGCCAAGCATAAATCATCCTTTAAATTCCCCTACAAGAACTTAATTTGAAGCAAACTGAGATGTTAGGACTCCAATCTCGTCTCTGGTTTTCTGATAGAACAACAATGGTTGTTACACCACATACTGTATCCTCTACTAACCTTGATTGCCTGTTGTAACACTGGCCAGTGATTAATACAGTGTAGGTTGTGGTTGTAGATAAACAATAGGCTCGCATTAATGAAAACCATGCCTGGAAAAACAATTTCAGCGTGACTCATATGCTAATGGTTAACTGCTTTGTTTACAGCTGCAGCCTACAACACCAGTGGATACTCAAATGACTTATAAGGCATTTCAATTATTCATTCATTTTGATGTTTCTTTTTAATCCAGCTATTTATCTGTGTATATTTGTTGGTTGTGGACAGACGTACCAAAAAGACAGATATTTAGACAAAAAAATAATTTTTTTTACCCTAATTTTTTATGACTTTTTTCAAGATACTATACTGACTTTTTATGACTTTTTTTCAACGTACTATACTATGACTTTTCTGACATGCTATACTATAAATTTTGTATGACTTTTTTTGACTTTTATACAATAACTTTTTTTCGACAACCTCTACTATAAATTTTTGTGATTTTTTTTTTATAAATATAAATATATATATATTTTAAAAAGAAGCATATGGACTTACCTCTATGCAGCAATGGATCTGAAATAGAAATGCAAATGTAGTCTTCCGTTCCCAAAACAGCATGCAAAATACTACCTGTATGTCGTCATCGGCAACTCAGGCATAACACGGCATCTCAGCCAGTACGGCAACTCAGGCACAACACAGCATCTCCGCCGGTACAGCAACTCAGGCACAACACAGCATCTCCGCCGGTAAAGCAACTTAGGCCGGCATATGACTTTTTTCAACAAACTATTATTAATTTTTTTTTTTTTTTTTCGACATACTATATCATGGCTTTTTTTGACAGACTATACTATGACTTTTTTCGACATGACTTGTTTTATTATTTATGTCAACATATACATTTTAAGACCTATTTTTGACATACTATGACTTTTCATTTTACTCAACATACTGCTGCTATGATTGTTTGACTTTTTTTGACATACTATGACTTTTTTTTGAAATGCTCTACTATTTCTTTTTTATGACTTTTCAACAGACTATACTATGACTTTTTTTTAGATTTTTTTGACATACTCAGTGACCTTTTTTTGACACACTATAGTATGACTTTTTTGACATAGTATACAATGACTTTTTTGTCATTATGTTTGACATACTATACTATGACTTTTTTGACATACTATACTATGACTTTTTGTCATTATTTTCGACATACTATACTATGACTTTTTTCAACATGCTATACTATGATTGTTTTATAACAACATACAATGACTGTTTTCATTTTACTCAACATACTGCTGCTATGATTATTTGACTTTTTTCAACATACTATACTATGACTTTTTGTCGACATGGTATACTATGACTTTGACATAATAGATTTTGAGTTTTTCCGACATACTATAGTATGACTTTTTTGGATTTTCTTCACATGCTATACTAGAACTTTTTATGACTTTTTGGGATTTTTTTATATACTTTATTATGACTTTTTTCTTTTTATTAGACATATTATACTATGACTTTATGATTTTTTTCGAAATACTATGACTTTTTGTCATTTTATTCAACATACTGCTGCTATGATTGTTTTGTGACTTTTTTACACTATGCTGACTTTTTTTAACCCTCTGAGCTCTAAGGCCATTTTTACAGTTTATTGTCCGTCTGGATTTATTTTATATAAAAGCTTGTAAAACATCAACCCTGTTGTCTACAGTCAAGATATGAACATGATTTCAGGACAAACTGGGTTATTAGAATATTTGGGTTGCAATGAGGTCACTTGAATGTTAATTATGGTTGTAGGACCTTAAAGACAAATAAATAAATAAAACGGAACATGACTCTTCCAGATATGTATTGATATCACAGACAGATAAATAATAAATAAGCCATTTTACTCTCTAAAACACTTCTCATATGTCTTGGGAGTCACACTGTGAAGAAATAATCATTATAACTCATACAGATGACAAAATACATACATTTTTTCAAAGAAAGTCCAGACGCTTTTGCCCTCATGACATTTACTTATGCCAATAATCAACATAATAATGTCATATTTATTGATATTACACCAACAGCAATGCTACACAAGCATTTGTGTGTCTAAAACAGTTCTTCTATATGCAAAAATAAACATAATAAACATTATAACTCATATAAAGCACATACTATTTACATTTCTTCAAAAAAGGCCCAAATATATAATATATAATATAAATATATGCCAAATCTCAAACCAGTGAGGCCATTATGCTCTATAAAACGGTAGATCTATCTATCTTGTGCACTATAGCATCTTTGATCGCATACTAGACAGTTTGACTGGGAGTGTTGACACCTTTCAGCCTCCATACTCTTATGATGACGTTGCCTCCCATATATGGGCATTCTAGTGGCTTTGTTTCCCTAATCACACGAGAGCAGACACGGAGCCGCAAGCTAGCGGCATAAATGAGCCAAAACGCGATGAATTATGGACATAAAGTGGATAAATCTTGGATATAACGGTTTGGAGTTAATGCTCAACAACCCCGAAAGAGGCTGAAAGTTCCAGGCTGGATAGAAAATCACCTGTAGAGGCTAGAAGGACCCGGAAAAGACCGCCGTGCAGACGCAACTTTTGGTGAGTTTCTGTGTTGTATGGTAAATAAGTTATTAAACTATGAATCAGAAGTGCTGCTTTTGGGCTCGTGGGCGAGTATCTCGGTCTCACAGGGATTATTATGACATTTTATGATATTTTTGACATTTTTATAATTTTTTTTCGACATACTATACTATGACTTTTTGTCATTATTTTCGACATACTATACTATGACTTTTTTCGACATACAATGACTTTTTATGATTTTTTTGACATAGTATACAATGACTTTTTATAATTTTTGTCGACATACTATACTATGACTTTTTTCAACATACTATACTATGACATCAGAGTCTTTGAACCATTCTTTGTCTGGCCCCTCCCCTGAGACCTCTTTGCCATGGGAGACCCTACCAGGAGCACAAAGCTCCAGACAACACAGCCCTCAGGTTCATAGGGACACACAAACCTCTCCACCACAATAAGGTGATGGTTCCCGGAGAGTTCAAAGACTCTGATGGAAAAACAAGGAAGGGATAGAGGGACCCCGCCCGGAAGAAGCCCGCGGTCCCCGTCTGGAGCCAGGCCCAGACGGTGGGCTCGTGAGCGAGCGTCTGGTGGCCGGGTTTGCCACGGAGCCCGGTCGGGCACAGCCCGAAAAAGCAACGTGGCACTTCTCCCTCAAGCCCATGGGCCCACCACCTGTGGGAGGATCCAAAGGGGTCGGGTGCGCTGTTATATGGGTGGCAGCAAAGGTCAAGGGCTTCGACGGACCAGACCAGGGCGGCAGAGGCTGGCTCTGGGGACGTGGAATGTCACCTCTCTGTGGGGGAAGGAGCCGGAACTTGTGCGGGAGGTGGAGCGCTACCAGTTAGATCTGGTGGGGCTTACCTCCACGCACAGTCTCGGTTCTGGAACCGTACTCCTGGATAGGGGTTGGACTCTGTCCTACTCCGGAGTTGCCCATGGTGTGAGGCGCCGGGTGGGTGTGGGGATACTCACAAGTCCCCGGCTGAGCGCCGCTGCGTTGGATTTTACCCCGGTGGACGAGAGGGTCGCCTGCGGGTGATGGGGGGGAAAACTCTGACTGTTGTTTTTGCATATGCACCAAACAAGAGTTTGGAGTATTCGGCCTTCTTGGAGACCTTGGATGGAGTCCTCTATGGGGCTCCAGTAGGGGACTCCATAGTTCTGCTGGGGGACTTCAATGCACACGTGGGCAATGATGGAGATACTTGGAGAGGCGTGATTGGGAGGAACGGCCTCCCTGATCTAAACCAGAGTGGTTGTCTGTTGTTGGACTTCTGTGCTAGTCATGGATTGTCCATCACAAACACCATGTTCGAACAAAGGGATGCTCATAAGTGTACGTGGTACCAGAGCACCCTAGGCCAAAGGTCAATGATGGATTTTATAATCATTTCATCTGATCTGAGGCCGTATGTTTTGGACACTCGGGTGAAGAGAGGGGCAGAGCTGTCAACTGATCACCATCTGGTGGTGAGTTGGGTCAGGGGGTGTGGGGGAAGACTCTGGACAGACCTGGTAAGCCCAAACGGGTAGTGCGGGTAAACTGGGAACGTCTGGAGGAGGCCCCTGTCCGACGGACTTTCAACTCACACCTCCGGCGGAGCTTTTCGTTCATCCCTGTGGAGACTGGGGGCATTGAACCTGAGTGGACAATGTTCAAAGTTTCCATTGCTAAAGCTGCGGCGGCGAGCTGTGGTCTTAGGGTTTTAGGTGCCTCAAGGGGCGGTAACCCGCGAACACCCTGGTGGACACCGGTGGTCAGGGAAGCCGTCTGACTGAAGAAGGAGTCTTTCCGGGATATGTTGTCTCGGAGGACTCCGGAGGCAGTTGCAGGGTACCGACGGACCCGAAGGGCTGCAGCCTCTGCCGTGACAGAGGCA
Organism: Etheostoma perlongum; assembly: GCA_026937815.1. NCBI lineage: Eukaryota > Metazoa > Chordata > Actinopteri > Perciformes > Percidae > Etheostoma > Etheostoma perlongum. The sequence continues at coordinate 16,854,866 of CM049389.1, read as the reverse complement.
AAGCAGCGGGTGTGGGAGAAGTTTGGAGAAGACATGGAAAAGGACTTTCGGTCGGCACCAAGGTGCTTCTGGAAAACCGTTCGCCACCTCAGGAGGGGGAAGCGAGGAATCATCCAAGCTGTATACAGTAAGGATGGGACGTTGTTGACCTCAACTGGGGAGGTAATAGAGCGGTGGAAGGAGCACTTTGAGGAACTCCTAAATCCAGCGGACACGCCCTCTGTGGTAGAGGCAGAGCTGGAGGATGATGTCAATTTCCCTGGTGGAAGTCACTGAGGTAGTCAAACAACTCCACAGCGGCAAAGCCCCAGGGATTGATGAGATCCGTCCAGAAATGCTTAAGGCTCTGGGTGTGGAGGGGATGTCTTGGTTGACACGCCTCTTCAACATTGCGTGGAAGTCTGGGACGGTGCCTAAAGAGTGGCAGACCGGGGTGGTGGTTCCCCTCTTCAAAAAGGGGGACCAGAGGGTGTGTGCCAATTACAGGGGTATCACACTTCTCAGCCTCCCTGGTAAAGTCTACTCCAAGGTGCTGGAAAGGAGGGTTCGGCCGATAGTCGAACCTCGGATTGAAGAGGAACAATGCGGATTCCGTCCTGGCCGTGGAACAACGGATCAGATCTTCACTCTCGCAAGGTTCTTGGAGGGGGCCTGGGAGTACGCCCAACCAGTCTACATGTGTTTTGTGGATCTGGAGAAGGCGTATGACCGGGTCCCCCAGGAGAAATTGTGGGAGGTGCTGCGGGAGTATGGGGTGAGGGGGTCCCTTCTCAGGGCCATCCAATCTCTGTATGACCAAAGCGAGAGCTGTGTCCGGGTTCTCGGCAGTAAGTCGGACTCGTTCAGGTGTGGGTTGGCCTCCGCCAAGGCTGTGCTTTGTCACCAATCCTGTTTGTAATATTTATGGACAGGATATCGAGGCGTAGTCGGGCGGGGGGGGTTGCAGTTCGGTGGGCTCGGGATCTCATCGCTGCTTTTTGCAGATGATGTGGTCCTGATGGCGTCATCGGTCTGTGACCTTCAGCACTCACTGGATCGGTTCGCAGCCGAGTGTGAAGCGGCTGGGATGAGGATCAGCACCTCTAAATCTGAGGCCATGGTTCTCAGCAGGAAACCGATGGAGTGCTTTCTTCAGGTGGGGAGTGAGTCCTTATCCCAAGTGAAGGAGTTTAAGTACCTTGGGGTCTTGTTTGCGAGTGAGGGGACCATGGAGCGTGAGATTGGTCGGAGAATCGGAGCAGCCGGTGCGGTATTACATTCTGTGTATCGCACCGTTGTGATGAAAAGAGAGCTGAGCCAGAAGGCAAAGCTTTCGATCTACTGGGCAATTTTCGTTCCTACCCTCACCTATGGTCATGAAGGCTGGGTCATGACCGAAAGAACGAGATCCGGGGGGTCTCGAAATGGGTTTCCTCAGGAGGGTGGCTGGCGTCTCCCTTAGAGATAGGGTGAGAAGCTCAGTCATCCGAGAGGAGCTCTGAGTAGAGCCGCTGCTCCTTCGCGTCGAAAGGAGCCAGTTGAGGTGGTTCGGGCATCTGGTAAGGATGCCTCCTGGGCGCCTCCCTAGGGAGGTGTTCCAGGCACGTCCAGCTGGGAGGAGGCCTCGGGGAAGACCCAGGACTAGGTGGAGAGATTATATCTCCAACCTGGCCTGGGAACGCCTCGGGATCCCCCAGTCGGAGCTGGTTGATGTGGCTCGGGAAAGGGAAGTTTGGGGTCCCTTACTGGAGCTGCTGCCCCCGCGACCCGACTCTGGATAAGCGGATGAAGATGGATGGATATACTATGACTTTTTTTGACATTCTCTACTATAACTTTTTTATGATTTTTTTCATAGACTATACTATGACTTTTTCAGTTTTTTTGATATACTATTCAGTGACTTTCTTGACACACTATAGTATGACTTTTTTTGACATACTATACAATGAGTTTTTATGATTTTTTTCACATACTATACTATGACTTTTTTCAACATACTATACTATGACTTTTTTCGACACACTATACTATGACTTTTTTTGACACACTATATTATAACTTTTTGTCATTTTTTTGACATACTATACTATGACTTTTTTCGACATACCACATTATGACATTTGTCGACATACTATGCTATGACTTTTTGTCATTATTTTTTACATACTAATGACTTTTTTCGACATACTTTACAATGACTTTTTGTCTTTTTTGACATCTATACTATGACTTTATTCGACATACTATACTATGACTTTATTCGACATACTATATTATGACTTTTTTTGACGTACTATACTATGACTTTTTTCGACATATACTATTACTTTTTGTGATTTTTTTTTTTTGACATACTAGACAATGACTTTTTATAATTTTTTTGAAATACTATACTATTACTTGTCGACATACATTATTGACATACTATACTATGACTTTTGTCGACATACTATAACTTTTTTTGACATACTATACTATGACTTTTTCAGTTTTTTTGATATACTATTCAGTGACTTTCTTGACACACTATAGTATGACTTTTTTTTTGACATACTATACAATGAGTTTGTATGATTTTTTTGACATAGTATACAATGACTTTTTGTCATTATGTTCGACATACTATATTATGACTTTTCTCGACATACTATACTATGACTTTTTTGTCATTATTTTCGAAATACTATAGTATGACTTTTTTCAACATACTATACTATGACTTTTTGTCATTATTTTTGACATATGACATTTTTCGACATACTATTCTATGATTTTTTTCGACATACTATACTATTACTTTTTATGATTTTTTTTACATACCAGACAATGACTTTTTATAATTCTTTTGAAATACTATGACTTTTTTCTACATACTATACTATGACTTTTTGCGACATGCTATACTATTACATTATTTTTTTGACATACTAAACTATGACTTTGTATGACTTTTTTGACATACTATACTATGACTTTTTTCGACATACTATACTATGACTTTTTTCGACATAATATACTATGACTTTATTTTTTTTGACATACTATACTATGACTTTATTTTTTTCGACATACTATACTATGACTTTTTCAACATACTATACTATGACTTTTTTCGACATGCTATACTATGACTTTATTTTTTTCAACTTACTGTGCTGACTTTTTTTTACTTTTTTCGACATTCTATACTATGACTTTATTTTTTTGACATACTAAACTATGACTTTGTATGACTTTTTCGACATAATATGACTTGTTTTCACTTTTTTTGACATACTATCACTTTTTTATCACTTTTTTCGACATACTATAATATGACTTTTTTTATCACTTTTTTCGACATAGTATACAATGACTTTTTTCGACATGCTATACTATGACTTCATTTTTTTCGACATACTATACTATGACCTTTTTCGACATACTATACTATGACTTTTTTCGACATACTATACTATGACTTTTTTCGACATACTATACTATGACTTTTTTCACTTTTTATAATAATAATAAATTTTATTTGTAATGCACTTTACATTTAAACAAATCTCAAATTGCTACAGGTAAGATCATAAAAGCAACATCAGTATAAAATATCTATAAATAGTGCAACAACATTTTTGTGCAAGGTTAAAACTCATAGGTTCTGCTAAAAAGAAATGTTTTTAGTCCTTTTTTAAAAGTCTCAAAAGTCTGTGGTGCCCTCAGATGGTCAGGGAGGGCATTCCAAGTCCGAGGAGCGGCGGAGCAGAATGCTCGATCACCCATGGTGCTGAGTTTGGTTCTGGGGAGTAGAAGGCGGTTGGAGTTTTTTGAGCGGAGGGATCGTGTTGTAGTGTGAGGGGTGAGTAGTTCTTTCAGGTAGGGGGGGGCATTTCCATAGATGCATTGGTGGGTGAGAATTGAGAGCTTATATTCAATCCTAGCAGAAACAGGAAGCCAGTGAAGCGAGTAGAGAATGGGTGTGATCCGGTCGTACTTTCGCACTCTCATCAGGATCCTAGCAGCACTGTTCTGAACATATTGCAGTTTCTGCAGACTCTTGTTAGGGATCCCGATGAGAAGTGTGTTACAGTAGTCCAGTCTGGAGGAGATAAAGGCATGGACCAGTTTTTTTTTTTCAGCTAAGGTGAGTGTAGAACGGAGTTTTGCAATATTTATGAGATGATAGAAGGAGATCTTGCAGAGGTTTTTGATATGGGCTTCAAAGGTGAGTTGTTGATCAAATCTTACACCAAGATTGGTGACTGTTGTGCAGAGGGGAATGTCTTGACCAGAGATAGTTATACCGGTTATGGAGGATGACTGGACTTGATGTGAGGTGCCAACAAAGATTGCCTCGGTTTTGGAGCTGTTTAACTGGAGAAAATTGTGGTTCATCCACACCTTTATCTCCTCCAGACAGGTGGTGAGTGTTGAAGACGATGTTGTTGCTGCAGTGGGTTGTGAGTCATATTTTATGTACAGTTGTGTGTCATCAGCATAACAGTGAAATGAGACTCCATGGCGACTGATGACGTGGCCGAGGGGGAGGATGTAAATGATGAAAAGGATGGGGCCAAGGACTGACCCCTGGGGGACTCCGCAGGTGACTGTGTGTTGCCGGGACCTTGCGTTTCCTAGTGAAATGTACTCAGTTCTGTCAGTTCTGTTTTTTCGACATACTATACTATGACTTTTTTCGACATACCATACTATCACTTTTTTCGACATACTATGACTTTTTTCGACATACTATACAATGACTGTTTTCGACATGCTATACAATGACTGTTTTCGACATGCTATACTATGACTTTATTTTTTTTGACATACTATACTATGACTTTATTCGACATACTATACTATGACTTTATTCAACATACTATATTATGACTTTTTTTGACGTACTATACTATGACTTTATTCGACATACTATACTATGACTTTTTTCGACATACTATGACTTTTTTTGACATGCTTTTTTATGACTTTTTTCAACAGACTATACTATGACTTTTTCAGTATTTTTGAAATACTATTCAGTGACTTTCTTGACACACTATAGTATGACTTTTTTTTTGACATACTATACAATGAGTTTGTATGATTTTTTTGACATAGTATACAATGACTTTTTGTCATTATGTTCGACATACTATATTATGACTTTTTTGACATACTATACTATGACTTTTTGTCATTATTTTCGAAATACTATGCTATGACGTTTTTCGACATACTATACTATAACTTTTTGTCATTATTTTCGACATATGACTTTGTTTGACATACTATACTATGACTTTTTTTGACATTCTCTACTATAACTTTTTTATGACTTTTTTCAACAGACTATACTATGACTTTTTCAGTTTTTTTAATATACTATTCAGTGACTTTCTTGACACACTATAGTATGACTTTTTTGACATACTATACAATGAGTTTTTATGATTTTTTTTTGACATAGTATACTATGACTTTTTTTTTGACATACTATACTATTTGACTTTTTTTGACTTTTTCAACATACTATACTATGACTTTTTTTACTATACTATGACATACTATACAATGACTTTTTTTTTTTTTTTTGACATAATATACTATGACTTTATTTTTTTTTATTGACATACTATACTATGACTTTATTTTTTTTGACATACTATACTATGACTTTTTCAACATACTATACTATGACTTTTTTCGACATGCTATACTATGACTATTTTTTTCAACTTACTGTGCTATGACTTTTTTTTTTTTTTCGACATTCTATACTATGACTTTATTTTTTTGACATACTAAACTATGACTTTGTATGACTTTTTCGACAGACTATACTATGACTTTTTTTATCACTTTTTTCGACATACTATGCTATGACTTTTTGTCATTATTTTTTACATACTAATGACTTTTTCGACATACTTTACAATGACTTTTTGTCTTTTTTGACATCTATACTATGACTTTATTCGACATACTATACTATGACTTTATTCGACATACTATATTATGACTTTTTTTGACGAACTATACTATGACTTTATTCGACATACTATACTATGACTTTTTTCGACATACTATGACTTTTTTGACATGCTTTTTTATGACTTTTTTCAACAGACTATACTATGACTTTTTCAGTTTTTTTGATATACTATTCAGTGACTTTCTTGACACACTATAGTATGACTTTTTTTTTGACATACTATACAATGAGTTTGTATGATTTTTTTGACATAGTATACAATGACTTTTTGTCATTATGTTCGACATACTATATTATGACTTTTTTGACATACTATACTATGACTTTTTGTCATTATTTTCGAAATACTATGCTATGACGTTTTTCGACATACTATACTATAACTTTTTGTCATTTTCGACATATGACTTTGTTTTACATACTATACTATGACTTTTTTTGACATTCTCTACTATAACTTTTTTATGACTTTTTTCAACAGACTATACTATGACTTTTTCAGTTTTTTTAATATACTATTCAGTGACTTTCTTGACACACTATAGTATGACTTTTTTTGACATACTATACAATGAGTTTTTATGATTTTTTTGACATAGTATACAATTACTTTTTGTCATTCTGTTCGACATACTATCCAATGACTTTTTTTGACATACTATACTATGACTTTTTTGACATACTATACTATGACTTTTTTGTCGTCATTTTCGACATATGACTTTTTTCAACATACTATACTATGACTTTTTTCAACATACTATACTATGACTTTTTTCAGACATACTATTACTTTTTGTGATTTTTTTTGACATACTAGACAATGACTTTTTATAATTTTTTTGAAATACTATACTATTACTTGTCGACATACATTATTGACATACTATACTATGACTTTTGTCGATATACTATACTATGACTTTTTGTCATTATTTTCGACATATGACTTTTTTCAACATACTATACTATGACTTTTTTCAACATACTATACTATGACTTTTTTCGACATATACTATTACTTTTTGTGATTTTTTTTTGACATACTAGACAATGACTTTTTATAATTTTTTTGAAATACTATACTATTACTTGACATTTATTGACATACTATTCTATGACTTTTTTCGACATACTATAACTTTTTTTGACATACTATACTATGACTTTTTGTCATTATTTTTGACATACTATACTATGACTTTTTTCGACATACTATACTATGACTTTTCTCGACATACTATACTATGACTTTTTTGTCATTATTTTCGAAATACTATAGTATGACTTTTTTCAACATACTATACTATGACTTTTTGTCATTATTTTTGACATATGACATTTTTCGACATACTATACTATGATTTTTTTCGACATACTATACTATTACTTTTTATGATTTTTTTTACATACCAGACAATGACTTTTTATAATTCTTTTGAAATACTATGACTTTTTTCTACATACTATACTATGACTTTTTGCGACATGCTATACTATGACATTATTTTTTTGACATACTAAACTATGACTTTGTATGACTTTTTTGACATACTATACTACGACTTTTTTCGACATACTATACAATGACTTTTTTTTTTGACATAATATAATATGACTTTATTTTTTTTTGACATACTATACTATGACTTTATTTTTTTCGACATACTATACTATGACTTTTTCAACATACTATACTATGACTTTTTTCGACATGCTATACTATGACTTTATTTTTTTCAACTTACTGTGCTATGACTTTTTTTTACTTTTTTCGACATACTATACTATGACTTTATTTTTTTGACATACTAAACTATGACTTTGTATGACTTTTTCGACATAATATGACTTGTTTTCACTTTTTTTGACATACTATCACTTTTTATCACTTTTTTTTTCGACATACTATAATATGACTTTTTTTATCACTTTTTTCGACATACTATACAATTACTTTTTTCGACATGCTATACTATGACTTCATTTTTTTGACATACTAAACTATGACTTTGTATGACTTTTTCGACATACTATACTACGACTTTTTTTGACATACTATACAATGACTTTTTTCGACATAATATACTATGACTTTATTTTTTTTGACATACTATACTATGACTTTATTTTTTTCGACATACTATACTATGACTTTTTCAACATACTATACTATGACTTTTTTCGACATGCTATACTATGACTTTATTTTTTTCAACTTACTGTGCTATGACTTTTTTTTACTTTTTTCGACATACTATACTATGACTTTATTTTTTTGACATACTAAACTATGACTTTGTATGACTTTTTCGACATAATATGACTTGTTTTCACTTTTTTTGACATACTATCACTTTTTTATCACTTTTTTCGACATACTATAATATGACTTTTTTTATCACTTTTTTCGACATACTATACAATTACTTTTTTCGACATGCTATACTATGACTTCATTTTTTCCGACATACTATACTATGACCTTTTTCGACATACTATACTATGACTTTTTTCGACATACTATACTATGACTTTTTTCACTTTTTTCGACATACTATACTATGACTTTTTTCGACATACCATACTATCACTTTTTTCGACATACAATGACTGTTTTCGACATGCTATACAATGACTGTTTTCGACATGCTATACTATGACTTTATTTTTTTTTACATACTATACTATGACTTTATTCAACATACTATACTATGACTTTATTCGACATACTATATTATGACTTTTTTTGACGTACTATACTATGACTTTATTCGACATACTATACTATGACTTTTTTTGACATGCTTTTTTATGACTTTTTTCAACAGACTATACTATGACTTTTTCAGTTTTTTTGATATACTATTCAGTGACTTTCTTGACACACTATAGTATGACTTTTTTTGACATACTATACAATGAGTTTGTATGATTTTTTTGACATACTATACTATGACTTTAGTTTTTTTGACATACTATACTATGACTTTTTTCGACATGCTATACTATGACTTTTTCGATATACTATACTATGACTTTTTTCGACATGCTATACTATGACATTATTTTTTTGACATACTAAACTATGACTTTGTATGACTTTTTTGACATACTATACTATGACTTTTTTTATCACTTTTTTCGACATACTATCCAATGACTTTTTTCGACATGCTATACTATGACTGTTTTTTTTGACATACTATACTATGACTTTATTTTTTCGACATACTATACTATGACTTTTTGAACATACTATACTATTACTTTTTTTCGACATGCTATACTATGACTTTTTTTTTTGACATACTATACTATGACTATTTTTTTTTTTACATACTATACTATGACTTTTTTTTCAACATACTGTACTACGACTTTTTTCAACATGCTATACTATGACTTTATTTTTTTGACATACTAAACTATGACTTTGTATGACTTTTTCGACATGCTAAACTATTACTTTTTTCACTTTTTTACATACTATACTATCACTTTTTTACATACTATACTATCACGTTTTCAACATACTATACTATGACTTTTTTCGACATGCTATACTATGACTGTTTTTTTGACATACTATACTATGACTTTTTGAACATACTATACTATTACTTTTTTCGACATGCTATACTATGACTTTTTTTTGACATACTATACTATGACTATTTTTTTCGACATACTATACTATGACTTTTTTTTCAACATACTGTACTACGACTTTTTCAACATGCTATACTATGACTTTATTTTTTTGACATACTAAACTATGACTTTGTATGACTTTTTCGACATGCTAAACTATTACTTTTTTCACTTTTTTACATACTATACTATCACTTTTTTACATACTATACTATGACTTTTTTCAACATACTATACTATCACTTTTTTCAACATGCTATACTACGACTTTATTTTTTTGACATACTAAACTATGACTTTGTATGACTTTTTCGACATACTATAGTATGACTTTTTTTCACTTTTTTCGACGTACTATACTATGACTTTTTTACATACTATACTATCACTTTTTTCAACTTACTGTACTATGACTTTTTCAACATACTATACTACGACTTTTTCAACATACTATACTATGACTTTTTTCGACATGCTATGACTTTATTTTTTTGACATACTAAACTATGACTTTGTATGACTTTTTCGACATAACTATGACTTTTTTCGACATACTATACAATGACTTTTTTATCACTTTTTTCGACATACTATACTATGACTTTATTTTTCTGACACACTATACTATCACTTTTTTCGACATACTATACTATGACTTTTTTCAACTTACTGTACTGACTTTTTTTACTTTTTTCAACATACTGTACTATGACTTTTTCAACATGCTATACTATGACTTTATTTTTTCGACATACTAAATAAACTATGACTTTTTTTTCGACATACTATACTATGACTTTTTTATCACTTTTTTCGACATACTATACTATGAGTTTTTCAACATACTATACTATGACTTGTTTCGACATGCTATACTGTGATTATTTTTTTTTACATACTATACTATGACTATTTCAGTTTTTTTGATATACTATTCAGTGACTTTCTTGACACACTATAGTATGACTTTTTTTTTGACATACTATACAATGAGTTTGTATGATTTTTTTGACATACTATACTATGACTTTAGTTTTTTGACATACTATACTATGACTTTTTTTGACATGCTATACTATGACTTTTTCGATATACTATACTATGACTTTTTTCGACATGCTATACTATGACATTATTTTTTTGACATACTAAACTATGACTTTGTATGACTTTTTGGACATACTATACTATGACTTTTTTTATCACTTTTTTCGACATACTATCCAATGACTTTTTTCGACATGCTATACTATGACTGTTTTTTTTTGACATACTATACTATGACTTTATTTTTTCGACATACTATACTATGACTTTTTGAACATACTATACTATTACTTTTTTCGACATGCTATACTATGACTTTTTTTTGACATACTATACTATGACTATTTTTTTCGACATACTATACTATGACTTTTTTTTCAACATACTGTACTATGACTTTTTTCAACATGCTATACTATGACTTTATTTTTTTGACATACTAAACTATGACTTTGTATGACTTTTTCGACATGCTAAACTATTACTTTTTTCACTTTTTTACATACTATACTATCACTTTTTTTTTAGGACATACTATACTATCACGTTTTTCAACATACTATACTATGACTTTTTCGACATGCTATACTATGACTGTTTTTTTGACATACTATACTATGACTTTTATTTTTTCGACATACTATACTATGACTTTTTGAACATACTATACTATTACTTTTTTTTCGACATGCTATACTATGACTTTTTTTTTGACATACTATACTATGACTATTTTTTTCAACATACTATACTATGACTTTTTTTTTCAACATACTGTACTATGACTTTTTCAACATGCTATACTATGACTTTTTTTTTTGACATACTAAACTATGACTTTGTATGACTTTTTCGACATGCTAAACTATTACTTTTTTCACTTTTTTACATACTATACTATCACTTTTTTACATACTATACTATGACTTTTTTCAACATACTATACTATGACTTTTTTCAACATGCTATACTACGACTTTATTTTTTTGACATACTAAACTATGACTTTGTATGACTTTTTCGACATACTATAGTATGACTTTTTTTCACTTTTTTCGACGTACTATACTATGACTTTTTTACATACTATACTATCACTTTTTTCAACTTACTGTACTATGACTTTTTCAACATACTATACTACGACTTTTTCAATATACTATACTATGACTTTTTTCGACATGCTATACTATGACATTATTTTTTTGACATACTAAACTATGACTTTGTATGACTTTTTGGACATACTATACTATGACTTTTTTTATCACTTTTTTCGACATACTATCCAATGACTTTTTTCGACATGCTATACTATGACTGTTTTTTTTGACATACTATACTATGACTTTATTTTTTCGACATACTATACTATGACTTTTTGAACATACTATACTATTACTTTTTTCGACATGCTATACTATGACTTTTTTTTGACATACTATACTATGACTATTTTTTTCGACATACTATACTATGACTTTTTTTTCAACATACTGTACTACGACTTTTTCAACATGCTATACTATGACTTTATTTTTTTGACATACTAAACTATGACTTTGTATGACTTTTTCGACATGCTAAACTATTACTTTTTTCACTTTTTTACATACTATACTATCACTTTTTTACATACTATACTATCACGTTTTTCAACATACTATACTATGACTTTTTTCGACATGCTATACTATGACTGTTTTTTTTGACATACTATACTATGACTTTATTTTTTCGACATACTATACTATGACTTTTTGAACATACTATACTATTACTTTTTTCGACATGCTATACTATGACTTTTTTTTTTTGACATACTATACTATGACTATTTTTTTCGACATACTATACTATGACTTTTTTTTCAACATACTGTACTACGACTTTTTCAACATGCTATACTATGACTTTATTTTTTTGACATACTAAACTATGACTTTGTATGACTTTTTTTTTCGACATGCTAAACTATTACTTTTTTTCACTTTTTTACATACTATACTATCACTTTTTTACATACTATACTATGACTTTTTTCAACATACTATACTATCACTTTTTTCAACATGCTATACTACGACTTTATTTTTTTGACATACTAAACTATGACTTTGTATGACTTTTTCGACATACTATAGTATGACTTTTTTTCACTTTTTTCGACGTACTATACTATGACTTTTTTACATACTATACTATCACTTTTTTCAACTTACTGTACTATGACTTTTTCAACATACTATACTACGACTTTTTCAACATACTATACTATGACTTTTTTCGACATGCTATGACTTTATTTTTTTGACATACTAAACTATGACTTTGTATGACTTTTTCGACATACTATACTATGACTTTTTTCGACATACTATACAATGACTTTTTTATCACTTTTTTCGACATACTATACTATGACTTTATTTTTCTGACACACTATACTATCACTTTTTTTTTTGACATACTATACTATGACTTTTTTCAACTTACTGTACTGACTTTTTACTTTTTTTCAACATACTGTACTATGACTTTTTCAACATGCTATACTATGACTTTATTTTTTTCGACATACTAAATAAACTATGACTTTGTATGACTTTTTTTGACATACTATACTATGACTTTTTATCACTTTTTTACATACTATACTATGAGTTTTTCAACATACTATACTATGACTTGTTTTGACATGCTATACTGTGATTATTTTTTTTTACATACTATACTATGACTATTTCAGTTTTTTTTGATACTATTCATGACTTTTTTGACACACTATAGTATGACTTTTTTTTTGACATACTATACTATGACTTTTTCGATATACTATACTATGACTTTTTTCGACATGCTATACTATGACATTATTTTTTTGACATACTAAACTATGACTTTGTATGACTTTTTGGACATACTATACTATGACTTTTTTTATCACTTTTTTCGACATACTATCCAATGACTTTTTTTGACATGCTATACTATGACTGTTTTTTTTGACATACTATACTATGACTTTATTTTTTCGACATACTATACTATGACTTTTTTTTACTATACTATTACTTTTTTCGACATGCTATACTATGACTTTTTTTTTGACATACTATACTATGACTATTTTTTTCGACATACTATACTATGACTTTTTTTTTCAACATACTGTACTTTTTTCAACATGCTATACTATGACTTTTTTTTTGACATACTAAACTATGACTTTGTATGACTTTTTTACATGCTAAACTATTACTTTTTTTTCACTTTTTACATACTATACTATCACTTTTTGACATACTATACTATCAATGACTTTTTCAACATACTATACTATGACTTTTTTTCGACATGCTATACTATGACTGTTTTTTTTGACATACTATACTATGACTTTATTTTTTCGACATACTATACTATGACTTTTTGAACATACTATACTATTACTTTTTTCGACATGCTATACTATGACTTTTTTTTGACATACTATACTATGACTATTTTTTTCGACATACTATACTATGACTTTTTTTTTCAACATACTGTACTATGACTTTTTCAACATGCTATACTATGACTTTATTTTTTGACATACTAAACTATGACTTTGTATGACTTTTTCGACATGCTAAACTATTACTTTTTTCACTTTTTACATACTATACTATCACTTTTTACATACTATACTATGACTTTTTTTCAACATATATACTATACTTTTTTCAACATGCTATACTACGACTTTATTTTTTTGACATACTAAACTATGACTTTGTATTTTTTCGACATACTATACTATGACTTTTTTCAATTTTTTCGACTATACTATACTATGACTTTTTTACATACTATACTATCACTTTTTTCAACTTACTGTACTATGACTTTTTCAACATACTATACTACTTTTTTTCAATATACTATACTATTTTTTTCGACATGCTATACTATGACATTATTTTTTGACATACTAAACTATGACTTTGTATGACTTTTTTGACATACTATACTATGACTTTTTATCACTTTTTTCGACATACTATCTAATGACTTTTTTTTTCAACATGCTATACTATGACTGTTTTTTGACATACTATACTATGACTTTATTTTTTTTTACATACTATACTATGACTTTTTGAACATACTATACTTTACTTTTTCGACATGCTATACTATGACTTTTTTTTGACATACTATACTATGACTATTTTTTTCGACATACTATACTATGACTTTTTTTTCAACATACTGTACTACGACTTTTTCAACATGCTATACTATGACTTTATTTTTTTGACATACTAAACTATGACTTTGTATGACTTTTTTCGACATGCTAAACATTACTTTTTTCACTTTTTTACATACTATACTATCACTTTTTACATACTATACTATGACTTTATGACTTTTTTTCGACATGCTATACTATGACTGTTTTTTTTTGACATACTATACTATGACTTTATTTTTCACATACTTACTATGACTTTTTTGAACATACTATACTATGACTTTTTTCGACATACTATACTATGACTTTTTTTTGACATACTATACTATGACTATTTTTTTTTTTGACATACTATACTATGACTTTTTTTTTGAACATACTGTACTACGACTTTTTTTCAACATGCTATACTATGACTTTTTTTTTGACATACTAAACTATGACTTTGTATGACTTTTTTCGACATGCTAAACTATTACTTTTTTTCACTTTTTTACATACTATACTATCACTTTTTTACATACTATACTATGACTTTTTTCAACATACTATACTATGACTTTTTTCAACATGCTATACTACGACTTTATTTTTTTGACATACTAAACTATGACTTTGTATGACTTTTTCGACATACTATAGTATGACTTTTTTTCACTTTTTTTCGACATACTATACTATGACTTTTTTTGACATACTATACTATCACTTTTTTTCAACTTACTGTACTATGACTTTTTCAACATACTATACTACGACTTTTTTCAACATACTATACTATGACTTTTTTTTTTATTTTTTTGACATACTAAACTATGACTTTGTATGACTTTTTTTTCGACATACTATACTATGACTTTTTTTTTTGACATACTATACAATGACTTTTTTCACTTTTTTTACTATACTATGACTTTATTTTTCTGACACACTATACTATCACTTTTTTCGACATACTATACTATGACTTTTTTCAACTTACTGTACTGACTTTTTTTACTTTTTTCAACATACTGTACTATGACTTTTTCAACATGCTATACTATGACTTTATTTTTTCGACATACTAAATAAACTATGACTTTGTATGACTTTTTCGACATACTATACTATGACTTTTTTATCACTTTTTTCGACATACTATACTATGAGTTTTTCAACATACTATACTATGACTTGTTTCGACATGCTATACTGTGATTATTTTTTTTTACATACTATACTATGACTATTTCAGTTTTTTTGATATACTATTCAGTGACTTTCTTGACACACTATAGTATGACTTTTTTTTTGACATACTATACAATGAGTTTGTATGATTTTTTTGACATACTATACTATGACTTTAGTTTTTTTGACATACTATACTATGACTTTTTTGACATGCTATACTATGACTTTTTTCGACATACTATACTATGACTTTTTCGACATGCTATACTATGACTTATTTTTTGACATACTAAACTATGACTTTGTATGACTTTTTGGACATACTATACTATGACTTTTTTATCACTTTTTTCGACATACTATCAATGACTTTTTCGACATTTTTATGACTGTTTTTTTGACATACTATACTATGACTTTATTTTTTCGACATACTATACTATGACTTTTTGAACATACTATACTATTACTTTTTTCGACATGCTATACTATGACTTTTTTTTGACATACTATACTATGACTATTTTTTTCGACATACTATACTATGACTTTTTTTTCAACATACTATACTATGACTGTTTTTCAACATGCTATACTATGACTTTATTTTTTTTGACATACTAAACTATGACTTTGTATGACTTTTTTGGACATGAAACTATTTTTTTCACTTTTTTACATACTATCCTATCACTTTTTACATACTATACTATCAAGACTTTTTCAACATACTATACTATGACTTTTTTCGACATGCTATACTATGACTTTTTTTTGACATACTATACTATGACTTTTTTTTTTTCGACATACTATACTATGACTTTTTCTGACATACTATACTATTACTTTTTTTCGACATGCTATACTATGACTTTTTTTTTTGACATACTATACTATGACTATTTTTTCGACATACTATACTATGACTTTTTTTTCAACATACTGTACTACGACTTTTTCAACATGCTATACTATGACTTTATTTTTTTGACATACTAAACTATGACTTTGTATGACTTTTTTCGACATGCTAAACTATTACTTTTTTCACTTTTTTTTTTTGACATACTATACTATCACTTTTTTACATACTATACTATCTTTTTTACTATACTATGACTTTTTCAACATGCTATACTACGACGTTTTTTTTGACATACAAACTATGACTTTGTATGACTTTTTCACATACTATAGTATGACTTTTTTTTCACTTTTTTTCGACGTGCTATACTATGACTTTTTTTTTTACTATACTATCACTTTTTTCAAATACTATACTATGACTTTTTCAACATACTATACTATTTCACTTTTTTTACTATACTATGACTTTTTTGACATGCTATACTTGATTTTTTTTTGACATACTAAACTATGACTTTGTATGACTTTTTTTGACATACTATACTATGACTTTTTTTTCAACATACTATACTATGACTTTTTATCACTTTTTTTTTGACATACTATACTATGACTTTATTTTTCTGACATACTATACTATCACTTTTTTCGACATACTATACTATGACTTTTTTCAACTTACTGTACTGACTTTTTTTACTTTTTTCAACATACTGTACTATGACTTTTTCAACATGCTATACTATGACTTTATTTTTTCGACATACTAAATAAACTATGACTTTGTATGACTTTTTCGACATACTATACTATGACTTTTTATCACTTTTTTCGACATACTATACTATGAGTTTTTCAACATACTATACTATGACTTGTTTCGACATGCTATACTGTGATTATTTTTTTTTACATACTATACTATGACTATTTTTTTCGACATGCTATACTATGACTTTATTTTTTTCGACATACTATACTATGACATTTTTCAACTCATTGTACTATGACTTTTTTCAACATACTGTACTACGACTTTTTCAACATGCTATACTATGACTTTATTTTTTTGACATACTAAACTATGACTTTGTATGACTTTTTTTGCTAAACTATGACTTTTTTTCACTTTTTTTACATACTATACTATCACTTTTTTTATCACTTTTTTCGACATACTATACTATGACTTTTTTCAACATACTATACTATGACTTTTTTCAACATGCTATACTATGACTTTATTTTTTTGACTTTTTTAACATACTATACTATGACTTTTTTCGACATGCTATGACTTTATTTTTTTGACATACTAAACTATGACTTTGTATGACTTTTTTGACATACTATACTATGACTTTTTTCGACATACTATACTAATGACTTTTTTATCACTTTTTTCGACATACTATACTATGACTTTATTTTTCTGACATACTATACTATCACTTTTTTCGACATACTATACTGTGACTTTTTTTCAACTTACTGTACTGACTTTTTTTACTTTTTTCAACATACTGTACTATGACTTTTTCAACATGCTATACTATGACTTTATTTTTTCGACATACTAAATAAACTATGACTTTGTATGACTTTTTCGACATACTATACTATGACTTTTTTATCACTTGTTTCGACATGCTATACTGTGATTATTTTTTTTTACATACTATACTATGACTATTTTTTTCGACATGCTATACTATGACTTTATTTTTTTTGACATACTATACTATGACTTTTTTCGACACGCTATACTATGACTTTTTCAACATACTATACTATGACTTTATTTTTTTGACATACTAAACTATGACTTTGTATGACTTTTTCGACATACTATACTATGACTTGTTCATCACTTTTTTTCGACATACTATACTATGACTTTTTTGACATGCTATACTATGACTATTTTTTTGACATACTAAACTAGACTTTGACTTTTTTTTGACATACTATACTATGACCTTTTTCGACATACTATACTATGACTTTTTTCACTTTTTTCGACATACTATACTATGACTTTATTTTTTTGACATACTATACTATGACTTTTTCAACATACTATACTATGACTTTTTTCGACATGCTATACTATGACTTTATTTTTTTGACATACTAAACTATGACTTTTTTATCACTTTTTTCGACATACTATACAATGACTTTTTTCGACATGCTATACTATGACTATTTTTTTTGACATACTATACTATGACTATTTTTTTCGACATACTATACTATGACTTTTTTTATCACTTTTTTCGACATACTATCCAATGACTTTTTTCGACATGCTATACTATGACTGTTTTTTTTGACATACTATACTATGACTTTATTTTTTCGACATACTATACTATGACTTTTTCAACATACTATACTATTACTTTTTTCGACATGCTATACTATGACTTTTTTTTGACATACTATACTATGACTATTTTTTTTGACATACTATACTATGACTTTTTTCAACTCACTGTACTATGACTTTTTTCAACATACTGTACTACGACTTTTTCAACATGCTATACTATGACTTTATTTTTTTGACATACTAAACTATGACTTTGTATGACTTTTTCGACATGCTAAACTATGACTTTTTTCACTTTTTTACATACTATACTATCACTTTTTTATCACTTTTTTCGACATACTATACTATGACTTTTTTCAACATACTATACTATGACTTTTTTCAACATACTATACTATGACTTTTTCAACATGCTATACTACGACTTTATTTTTTTGACATACTAAACTATGACTTTGTATGACTTTTTCGACATACTATAGTATGACTTTTTTCACTTTTTTCGACATACTATACTATGACTTTTTTACATACTATACTATCACTTTTTTCAACTTACTGTACTATGACTTTTTCAACATACTATACTATGACTTTTTTCGACATGCTATGACTTTATTTTTTTGACATACTAAACTATGACTTTGTATGACTTTTTCGACATACTATACTATGACTTTTTTCGACATACTATACAATGACTTTTTTATCACTTTTTTCGACATACTATACTATGACTTTATTTTTCTGACATACTATACTATCACTTTTTTCGACATACTATACTATGACTTTTTTCAACTTACTGTACTGACTTTTTTTACTTTTTTTCAACATACTGTACTATGACTTTTTTTGCTATACTATGACTTTATTTTTTCGACATACTAAATAAACTATGACTTTGTATGACTTTTTCGACATACTATACTATGACTTTTTTATCACTTGTTTCGACATGCTATACTGTGATTATTTTTTTTTACATACTATACTATGACTTTATTTTTTTTGACATACTATACTATGACTTTTTTCGACACGCTATACTATGACTTTTTCAACATACTATACTATGACTTTATTTTTTTGACATACTAAACTATGACTTTGTATGACTTTTTCGACATACTATACTATGACTTGTTCATCACTTTTTTCGACATACTATACTATGACTTTTTTTGACATGCTATACTATGACTATTGTTTTTGACATACTAAACTAGGACTTTGTGTGACTTTTTCGACATACTATACTATGACCTTTTTCGACATACTATACTATGACTTTTTTCTCTTTTTTCGACATACTATACTATGGACTTGTTTATCACTTTTTTCGACACACTATACTATGACTTTTTCAACATACTATACTATGACTTTTTTCGACATGCTATACTATGACTTTATTTTTTTGACATACTAAACTATGACTTTGTATGAATTTTTCGACATACTATACTATGACTTTTTTATCACTTTTTTCGACATACTATACAATGACTTTTTTCGACATGCTATACTATGACTATTTTTTTGACATACTATACTATGACTATTTTTTTCGACATACCATACTATGACTTTTTTTGACATGCTATACTATGACTTTTTTCACTTTTTTCGACATACTATACTATGACATTTTTTACATACTATACTATCACTTTTTTCAACTTACTGTACTATGACTTTTTCAACATACTATACTATGACTTTTTCAACATACTATACTATGACTTTTTTTCGACATGCTATACTATGACTTTATTTTTTTGACATACTAAACTATGACTTTGTATGACTTTTTTGACATACTATACTATGACTTTTTTCGACATACTATACAATGACTTTTTCGACATGCTATACTATGACTTTATTTTTTTTACTATACTATGACTTTTTTCAACTTACTATACTATTTTTTCGACATGCTATACTATGACTATTTTTTTTTTTTTTCGACATGCTATACTATGACTTTATTTTTTTGACATACTAAACTATGACTTTGTATGAATTTTTCGACATACTATACTATGCCTTTTTATCACTTTTTCGACATACTATACAATGACTTTTTTCAACATGCTATACTATGACTATTTTTTTGACATACTATACTATGACTTTTTTTTTTCGACATACCATACTATGACTTTTTTTGACATGCTATACTATGACTTTTTTCACTTTTTTCGACATACTATACTATGACATTTTTTACATACTATACTATCACTTTTTTCAACTTACTGTACTATGACTTTTTCAACATACTATACTACGACTTTTTCAACATACTATACTATGACTTTTTTCGACATGCTATACTATGACTTTATTTTTTTGACATACTAAACTATGACTTTGTATGACTTTTTTGACATACTATACTATGACTTTTTTCAACATACTATACTATAACTTTTTTTCGACATACTATACAATGACTTTTTCGACATGCTATACTATGACTTTATTTTTTCGACATACTATACTATGACTTTTTTCAACTTACTATACTATGACTTTTTTCGACATGCTATACTATGACTATTTTTTTCGACATGCTATACTATGACTTTATTTTTTTGACATACTAAACTATGACTTTGTATGAATTTTTCGACATACTATACTATGCCTTTTTTATCACTTTTTTCGACATACTATACAATGACTTTTTTCAACATGCTATACTATGACTATTTTTTTTGACATACTATACTATGACTATTTTTTTCGACATACCATACTATGACTTTTTTTGACATGCTATACTATGACTTTTTTCACTTTTTTCGACATACTATACTATGACATTTTTTACATACTATACTATCACTTTTTTCAACTTACTGTACTATGACTTTTTCAACATACTATACCACGACTTTTTCAACATACTATACTATGACTTTTTTTGACATGCTATACTATGATTTTATTTTTTTGACATACTAAACTATGACTTTGTATGACTTTTTTGACATACTATACTATGACTTTTTCGACATACTATACTATAACTTTTTTTCGACATACTATACAATGACTTTTTTCGACATGCTATACTATGACTTTATTTTTTCGACATACTATACTATGACTTTTTTCAACTTACTATACTATGACTTTTTTCGACATGCTATACTATGACTATTTTTTTCGACATGCTATACTATGACTTTATTTTTTTGACATATTAAACTATGACTTTGTATGACTTTTTCGACATACTATACTATGACTTTTTTCGACATACTATACTATGACTTTTTTATCACTTTTTTCGACATACTATACTATGACTTTATTTTTCTAACATACTATACTATCACTTTTTTCGACATACTATACTATGACTTTTTTCAACTTACTGTACTGACTTTGTTTACTTTTTTCAACATACTGTACTATGACTTTTTCAACATGCTATACTATGACTTTATTTTTTCGACATACTAAACTATGACTTTGTATGACTTTTTCGACATAATACTATGACTTTTTTATCACTTTTTTCGACATACTATACTATGACTATTTTTTTCGACATACTATACTATGACTTTTTCAACATACTATACTATGACTTGTTTCGACATGCTATACTATGACTATTTTTTTTACATACTATACTATGACTATTTTTTTCGACACGCTATACTATGACTTTATTTTTTTGACATACTATACTATGACTTTTTCAATATGCTATACTATGACTTTTTTCGACATGTTTATCACTTTTTCGACATACTTTACTATGACTTTATTTTATTTGACATACTATACTATGACTTTTTTCGACATACTATACTATGACATTTTCAACATACTATACTATGACTTTATTTTATTTGACATACTATACTATGACTTTTTTTCGACATACTATACTATGACATTTTCAACATACTATACAATGACTTTTTTCGACATGCTATACTATGACTTTATTTTTTTGACATACTAAACTATGACTTTGTATGACTTTTCCGACATACTATACTATGACTTTTTTATCACTTTTTTCGACATACTATACAATGACTTTTTTCGACATGCTATACTATGACTATTTTTTTCGACATACTATGACTTTTTCAACATACTATACTATGACTTGTTTCGACATGCTATACTATGACTATTTTTTTTTACATACTATACTATGACTATTTTTTTCGACATGCTATACTATGACTTTATTTTTTTTGACATACTATACTATGACTTTTTTCGACACGCTATACTATGACTTTATTTTTTTGACATACTATACTATAACTTTTTCAATATGCTGTACTATGACTTTTTTCGACATGTTTATCACTTTTTTCGACATACTATACTATGACTTTATTTTATTTGACATACTATACTATGACTTTTTTCGACATACTATACTATGACATTTTCAACATACTATACAATGACTTTTTTCGACATGCTATACTATGACTTTATTTTTTTGACATGCTATACTATGACTTTTTCAACATACTATACTATGACTTTTTTTCGACATGTTATACTATGACATTTTTTTGACATACTAAACTATGACTTTGTATGACTTTTTCCGACATACTATACTATGACTTTTTTTTTTTTTCAACATACTATACAATGACTTTTTTTAACATGCTATACTATGACTTTATTTTTTTTGACATACTATACTATGACTTTTATTTCGACATACCATAATATGACTTTTTTCGACATGCTATACTATGACTTTATTTTTTTGACATGCTATACTATGACTTTTTCAACATACTATACTATGACTTTATTTTTTTGACATACTAAACTATGACTTTGTATGACTTTTCCGACATACTATACTATGACTTTTTTATCACTTTTTTCGACATACTATACAATGACTTTTTTCGACATGCTATACTATGACTATTTTTTTTGACATACTATACTATGACTATTTATTTCGACATACCATACTATGACTTTTTTTGACATGCTATACTATGACTTTATTTTTTTGACATACTAAACTATGCCTTTTATGACTTTTTCGACATACTATACTGTGACTTTATTTTTTTTTGACATACTATACTATGACTTTTTTTTTTCGACATACTATACTATGACTTTTTCAACATACTATACTATCACTTTTTTCAACTTAATGTACTATGACTTTTTTTACTTTTTTCAACATACTATACTACGACTTTTTCAACATACTATACTATGACTTTTTTCGACATGCTATACTATGACTTTATTTTTTTGACATACTATACTATGACTTTTTCAAAATACTATACTATCACTTTTTTCGACATGCTATACTATGACTTTATTTTTTTGACATACTATACTATGACTTTTTCTGACATACTATACTATCACTTTTTTCGACATACTATACTATGACTTTTTTATCACTTTTTTCGACATCATATATTATGACTATTTTTTTTGACATACTATACTTTGACTTTTTCTGACATACTATACTATCACTTTTTTCGACATACTATACTATGACTTTTTTCAACTTACTGTACTGACTTTTTTTACTATTTTCAACATACTGTACTATGACTTTTTCAACATGCTATACTATGACTTTATTTTTTCGACATACTAAACTATGACTTTTTCGACATACTATATTATGACTTTTTAATCACTTTTTCAACATACTATACTATGATTTTTTTTTGACATACTATACTATGACTTTTTATACTATGACTTTTAACATACTATACTATGACTTGTTTCGACATGCTATACTATGACTTTTTTTTTTTTTTACATACTATACTATGACTATTTTTTTCGACATGCTATACTATGACTTTTTTTTTTACATACTATACTATGACTATTTTTTTCGACATGCTATACTATGACTTTATTTTTTTGACATACTAAACTATGACTTTATTTTTTTGACATACTAAACTATGCCTTTTATGACTTTTTCGACATACTATACTGTGACTTTATTTTTTTTTGACATACTATACTATGACCTTTTTTTTTCGACATACTATACTATGACTTTTTCAACATACTATAGTATGACTTTTTTCAACTTAATGTACTATGACTTTTTTAACTTTTTTCAACATACTATACTACGACTTTTTCAACATACTATACTATGACTTTTTTCGACATGCTATACTATGACTTTATTTTTTGACATACTAAACTATGACTTTGTATGACTTTTTTGACATACTATACTATGACTTTTTTCGACATACTATACTATTACTTTTTTTCGACATACTATACAATGACTTTTTTCGACATGCTATACTATGACTTTTTTCGACATGCTATACTATGACTATTTTTTTCGACATGCTATACTATGACTTTATTTTTTTGACATATTAAACTATGACTTTGTATGACTTTTTCGACATACTATACTATGACTTTTTTATCACTTTTTTCGACATACTATACTATGACTTTATTTTTCTAACATACTATACTATCACTTTTTTCGACATACTATACTATGACTTTTTCAACATGCTATACTATGACTTTATTTTTTTTTGACATACTAAACTATGACTTTGTATGACTTTTTCGACATACTATACTATGACTTTTTTATCACTTTTTTTCGACATACTATACTATGACTTTTTTTTCGACATACTATACTATGACTTTTTCAACATACTATACTATCACTTTTTTCAACTTAATGTACTATGACTTTTTTTACTTTTTTCAACATACTATACTACGACTTTTTCAACATACTATACTATGACTTTTTTATCACTTTTTTCGACATACTATACTATGACTATTTTTTTCGACATACTATACTATGACTTGTTTCGACATGCTATACTATGACTATTTTTTTTACATACTATACTATGACTATTTTTTTCGACATGCTATACTATGACTTTATTTTTTTTGACATACTATACTATGACTTTTTTCGACATACTATACTATGACTTTATTTTATTTGACATACTATACTATGACTTTTTTCGACATGCTATACTATGACTTTATTTTTTTGACATGCTATACTATGACTTTTTTCGACATGCTATACTATGACTTTATTTTTTTGACATACTAAACTATGACTTTGTATGACTTTTCCGACATACTATACTACGACTTTTTTATCACTTTTTTCGACATGTATACTATGACTGTTTTTTGACATGCTATACTATGACTATTTTTTTGACATACTAAACTATGACTTTGTATGACTTTTTCGACATACTATACTATGACTTTTTTCGACATGCTATACTATGACTATTTTTTTTGACATACTATGACTATTTATTTCGACATACCATACTATGACTTTTTTTGACATGCTATACTATGACTTTATTTTTTTGACATACTAAACTATGCCTTTTATGACTTTTTCGACATACTATACTGTGACTTTATTTTTTTTTGACATACTATACTATGACTTTTTCAACATACTATACTACGACTTTTTTATCACTTTTTTCGACATGTATACTATGACTGTTTTTTGACATGCTATACTATGACTATTTTTTTGACATACTAAACTATGACTTTGTATGACTTTTTTGACATACTATACTATGACTTTTTTCAACATACTATACTATGACTTTTTTTTGACATACTATACTATGACTTTTTCTGACATACTATACTATCACTTTTTTTGACATACTATACTGACTTTTTTTACTATTTTCAACATACTGTACTATGACTTTTTCAACATGCTATACTATGACTTTATTTTTTCGACATACTAAACTATGACTTTTTCAACATACTATACTATGACTTTATTTTTTTGACATACTAAACTATGACTTTGTATGACTTTTTCGACATATTATACTATAACTTGTTTATCACTTTTTTTGACATACTATACTATGACTTTTTCAACATACTATACTACGACTTTTTTCGACATGCTATACTATGACTGTTTTTTGACATACTAAACTATGACTTTGTATGACTTTTTCGACATACTATACTATGACTTTTTTTTGACATACTAAACTATGACTTTGTATGACTTTTTCGACATGCTATACTATGACTGTTTTTTGACATACTAAACTATGACTTTGTATGACTTTTTTGACATGCTATACTATGACTTTTTTTTTACATTGACATTTACATGACTATTTTTTTCGACATGCTATATTATGACTTTATTTTTTGACATACTAAACTATGACTTTGTATGACTTTTTTTACATACTATACTATGACTTATTGACATTCTATACTATGACTTTGTCATTATGTTTGACATATTATACTATCAATGTTGCGAGACTTATTCTTTCAACGCCAGACATTACTCCACAACACGGTGGAGTGGCTGACATTAGCTGCTGGCTAGCTCTGTACCTGACTGACAACCACTCTATCTCAGCTTAAAAGTACGGCAACAGCCGCTAAAAACACCACTACCTTGCCGTCCTCTCTACCCCACTGACAAACACACTTCCTGGCTTAAAATTACGGAAACAACCGCTAAAAACAACGCAAACTCAAAACTTGAATTTAATACAGTAAATATATTACATATTGCACCTTTAATAATGACAGAATTTGACAAGTCTTTATTTATTGACAAAATAATATAATGCTTTTAATTTTTTTAAATGCTTCAATTTCAGATGCTCTTTTTCCTAACAGTAAGGTTACAAAAAAATCGAGTAGTACACAGGCCGGATAATACAAGTCTTTATTTATTGCATCCAGTTGAGTAAACTCACTATTTCAATCATTATTTAAAAAATAAATAAATAAATAAACGATACAGTGAGGCAACGTATTACATTCCATTCGGAGCTGTAGGTACAAAACATGGAGTTGGAATCTATTTTTCAGAAATAATAAATTGTCATAAAATGTTACCTAACTATTGCAAATCAAACCCAATCTTCACCTTGTTTTTCTGGAGAAGTTACTCGAGATCTGGCATGTCTTCATATCCTTCCTCACCCTCCTTCCTCCTCTGTTCTTCCAGCTTCTTCCTCTCCTCTTCTGCCCGTTTCTTCTCCTCTAATGCCTTCCTCATCTCCTCCTCCACTTCCTTCCTCTTTACGTTTTGAATTTCTTCGTCTTTCTTCTTCTGCTCGTCCGCGGCTTGTGGCTTTTTATTCTGTGCTGTGTCGTAGGCCCACTCCTCGTCCGAGTCGCTGATGTCGTCGTCGTCGATGTCGTGGTCAGGGTGATAAAACTCGTTGGGTTCGTTGAAGGATTCCTCCACGGGCTCAGGCTCCGGTTTGTAGTTAGGGTCCTCTAGTTTGCCCCAAGCCACCTGGTCGGCCTTACGGAGGGTGATCTCCACTTTGGATGGGACCATGTTGACTGAGCTCTGCTTGACATTGGCCACCTGAAGGTAAAAGCAAACGACAGACAGAAGATAGATGAAATTTTGTTTTATATTCGACCTTCAAGATGTCTTCCAGTGGGATCAGATGACTGCTCACATTGTGAGAAAAATAAGCACCAGTATCTTTAAAAAATATAATTGCATTTGCAACAGGTGAGCTAGATGTATTTAGCAGGTACTCACGCCCCACAGGTGGAAGTCTCTCTTGAAAACCTTGTTATTCTCAAACTGGATTTGGCATGAGAGCTAAAGAGAAAAATAGAGAATAAGCAAGAAAAACAAGATTAATTTAAATGTGTGCATTCCATGACCTTTTAAAGCAGACTGTATGGTGTATATTGTAACTTTTATGCCAGTTGCATGGCTGTGTTTTAAGTCAACCAAATATGTATATATGCATTAGTGGAGTACAATATTTAAGGGTTTTAGGTGCCTCAAGGGGCGGTAACCCGCGAACACCCTGGTGGACACCGGTGGTCAGGGAAGCCGTCCAACTGAAGAGGCAGTTGCAGGGTACCGAAGGGCTGCAGCCTCTGCCGTGACAGAGGCAAAGCAGCGGGTGTGGGAGAAGTTCGCCACCTCAGGAGGGGGAAGCGAGGAATCATCCAAGCTGTATACAGTAAGGATGGGACGTTGTTGACCTCAACTGGGGAGGTAATAGAGCGGTGGAAGGAGCACTTTGAGGAACTCCTAAATCCAGCAGACACGCCCTCTGTGGTAGAGGCAGAGCTGGAGGATGACGTCAATTTCCCTGGTGGAAGTCGCTGAGGTAGTCAAACAACTCCACAGCGGCAAAGCCCCAGGGATTGATGAGATCCGTCCAGAAATGCTTAAGGCTCTGGGTGTGGAGGGGATGTCTTGGTTGACACACCTCTTCAACATTGCGTGGAAGTCTGGGACGGTGCCTAAGGAGTGGCAGACCAGGGTGGTGGTTCCCCTCTTCAAAAAGGGGGACCAGAGGGTGTGTGCCAATTACAGGGGTATCACACTTCTCAGCCTCCCTGGTAAAGTCTACTCCAAGGTGCTGGAAAGGAGGGTTCGGCAGATAGTCGATCCTCGGATTGAAGAGGAACAACGGATCAGATCTTCACTCTCGCAAGGTTCTTGGAGGGGGCCTGGGAGTATGCCCAACCAGTCTACATGTGTTTTGTGGATCTGGAGAAGGCGTATGACCGGGTCCCCGGGAGAAATTGTGGGAGGTGCTGCGGGAGTATGGGGTGAGGGGGTCCCTTCTCAGGGCCATCCAATCTCTGTATGACCAAAGCGAGAGCTGTGTCCGGGTTCTCGGCAGTAAGTCGGACTCGTTCCAGGTGTGGGTAGGCCTCCGCCAAGGCTGTGCTTTGTCACCAATCCTGTTTGTAATATTTATGGACAGGATATCGAGGCGTAGTCAGGGCGGGGAGGGGTTACAGTTTGGTGGGCTCGGGATCTCATCGCTGCTTTTTGCAGATGATGTGGTCCTGATGGCATCATCGGTCTGTGACCTTCAGCACCTCTAAATCTGAGGCCATGGTTCTCAGCAGGAAACCGATGGAGTGCTTTCTTCAGGTGGGGAGTGAGTCCTTACCCCAAGTGAAGGAGTTTGAGGACCATGGAGCGTGAGATTGGTCGGAGAATCGGAGCAGCCGGTGCGGTATTACATTCCGTGTATCGCACCGTTGTGACGAAAAGAGAACTGAGCCAGAAGGCAAAGCTTTCGATCTACCGGGCAATTTTCGTTCCTACCCTCACCTATGGTCATGAAAGCTGGGTCATGACCGAAAGAACGAGATCCAGGGTACAAGCGGCCGAAATGGGTTTCCTCAGGAGGGTGGCTGGCGTCTCCCTTAGAGATAGGGTGAGAAGCTCAGTCATCCGAGAGGAGCTCTGAGTAGAGCCGCTGCTCCTTCGCGTCGAAAGGAGCCAGTTGAGGTGGTTCGGGCATCTGGTAAGTATGCCTCCTGGGCGCCTCCCTAGGGAGGTGTTCCAGGCACGTCCAGCTGGGAGGAGGCCTCGGGGAAGACCCAGGACTAGGTGGAGAGATTATATCTCCAACCTGGCCTGGGAACGCCTCGGGATCCCCCAGTCGGAGCTGGTTGATGTGGCTCGGGAAAGGGAAGTTTGGGGTCCCTTACTGGAGCTGCTGCCCCCGCGACCCGACTCCCGGATAAGCGGATGAAGATGGATGGAATATTTAAGTAGAAAGTGGAAATGCTCAAGTGAAGTACAAATACTTAAAACTGAAATACAGTACTTAAATGAAACACTCACCACTGTCCGGTTGGCTTCTATGCTGGAAAAATCAGGGTTTGCATTCTTGGCATAAATGGTGACGACCACGTTATTTCCTGTCTGGTGCCAGTCGTGCCGACACGCTACCTTCTTTTTGTCCTGTTAACACACACAAAGATCAGTCACAAAGAAATAGATTAGATAAGATGGCGATCATGTTTGTCTCGTACATTCTGTTTGACTTCTCTTGATTATTTTTTTTAGAAGAACTAGAGCATCCGTCAACAGCAGGAATAGAATACCTTATTTGGAGGAGAAAACAGTAAACAATGATGAGTTTTAGCTTGATGCAAGTATGAAGAACAATTACAGACTTGTTCTCCTGTTTCAGCTTCTGTGTCTTTTTACCTTTTGTTTCTGATCTAAAATCATTAAAAAAAAGAATAAACCAGACAGACCAAGAAAGCTGTGCACACCAATCTTTGTATAAAAAAGTGTAATTTGTTGAAGTTGGTTTTGTTGGCATCAGATAGCATCCGTGTTATTGCCGCTACATTTCCTGCTGCTTTGAACAATGTCCTTTGGTTCTACCTGCCATTTATGTAGTATTCCCCAGCGGGTGGTGTGTGTACCTGCTTTGGGATCCAGCGGTGTTTCCCCGTGGTGCAGCCCTTCTGGTCGAGGAACGCGTTGAAATCTGTTGTTCTTATGCAGCAGCAATTCCAGTACTTGTATCTGAACAAAAAACAAATTGTCACAAATTCAACAAGCAGCAGTTTTACATGAGAAATTTGAGGTATGAGTGATAGGTGCTTACATACTCAATGCAAGTGCAGTTTAATCTACCCCTAAAGTCTGTTTTTAATGACTTATTGTTAGCTTTTATGTTCATTGCTTTGCTTACACATCCTTCAGATTTGTTTTCTCTTTTGTGTTCTAATTATGGGTGGAAAACAGTCTTATGCAAATGATAATTATAAATTTTTTTTTATAGTAGAGTTGTTCATAATGCCTTTTTGTAATATCCAGAGTAAAGAAGTGGAAACATGCAGCAGTGTGTCTGTGTGTCTTACCCCTCGTGGAAGACGGGGGCCCCGGGGTGGTGGGTGCAGACCTCCATGTCCGTCTCGGGGCCTTGATAGACCTGAACACGCAAACACAATGCTAATAATCACAGCGGGAAGATCAGAGGGTTAACAATGTGTAACCAAACACAGTCTCTCATCATGCCTCTGGTCCTCAGTCACATGATAAGGTCACCAGTCAAGTGTGTTGTTTGCGTGAATGCAGTGTTTCTCAATCTTGGGGTCGGAAGCCCGGGGTGGGGTCATTTGTTTTGCAGACATGGTCACAAAAGATATTTTCTCAATTGGTGGTGTAGTATGGAACTGTTTGGATTATTACTCTTAAAAGATTAACCTACAAAGCTGAGTTTTTGAGTTTTAGACAATTGGTAAATATACCTAATAATATTTTTCCCCAATCTTAAACTTTGATTGTTGCTTATTTCAACCTGGATATTTACTCTTATATAGAAATACTCTGTAACAAAGTTTGTATATATTTTAATTAGAAAACAACAAGAGGAACGGCCTCCCTGATCTGAACCAGAGTGGTTGTCTGTTGTTGGACTTCTGTGCTAGTCATGGATTGTCCATAACAAACACCATGTTCGAACATAGGGTTGCGCATAAGTGTACGTGGTACCAGAGCACCCTAGGCCAAAGGTCAATGATCGATTTTATAATCGTTTCATCTGATCTGAGGCCGTATGCTTTGGACACTCGGGTGAAGAGAGGGGCAGAGCTGTCAACTGATCACCATCTGGTGGTGAGCTGGGCCAGGGGATGGGGGAGGACTCTGGACAGACCTGGTAAGCCCAAACGAGTAGTGCGGGTATATTGGGAACGTCTGGAGGAGGCCCCTGTCCGACGGACTTTCAACTCACACCTCCGCGGAGCTTTTCGTGCATCCCTGTGGAGGCTGGGGGCATTGAACCTGAGTGGACAATGTTCAAAGTGTCCATTGCTGAAGCTGCGGCGGCAAGCTGTGGTCTTAGGTGCCTCAAGGGGCGGTAACCCACGAACACCCTGGTGGACACCGGTGGTCAGGGAAGCCGTCCGACTGAAGAAGGAGTCCTTCCGAGATATGTTATCCCGGAGGACTCCGGAAGCAGTTGCAAGGTATCGACGGGCCTGAAGGGCTGCAGCCTCTGCCGTGGATGAGGCAAAGCAGTGGGTGTGGGAGAAGTTCGGAGAAGACATGGAGAAGGACTTTTGGTTGGCACCAAGGTGCTTCTGGAAAACTATTCGCCACCTCAGGAGGGGGAAGCGAGGAATTATCCAAGCTGTTTACAGTAAGGATGGGACGTTGTTGACCTCAACTGGGGAGGTAATAGAGTGGTGGAAGGAGCACTTTGAGGAACTCCTAAATCCAGCTGGCACGCCCTCTGTGGTAGAGGTAGAGCTGGAGAATGATGGGGGATTGTCGTCAATTTCCCTGGTGGAAGTCGCTGAGGTAGTCAAACAACTCCACAGCGGCAAAGCCCCAGGGATTGATGAGATCCGTCCAGAAATGCTGAAAGCTCTGGGTGTGGAGGGGATGTCTTGGTTGACGCGCCTCTTCAACATTGCGTGGAAGTCTGGGAAGGTGCCTAGGGAGTGGCAGACCGGGGTGGTGGTTCCCCTCTTCAAAAAGGGGGACCAGAGGGTTTGTGCCAATTACAGGGGTATCACACTTCTCAGCCTCCCTGGTAAAGTCTACTCCAAGGTGCTGGAAAGGAGGGTTCGGCCGATAGTCGAACCTCGGATTGAAGAGGAACAATGCGGATAGGGTTACAGTTTGGTGGGCTCGGGATCTCATCGCTGCTTTTTGCAGATGATGTGGTCCTGATGGCGTCATCGGTCTGTGACCTTCAGCACTCATTGGATCGGTTCGCAGCCGAGTGTGAAGCGGCTGGGATGAGGATCAGTACCTCTAAATCTGAGGCCATGGTTCTCAGCAGGAAACCGATGGAGTGCTTTCTTCAGGTAGGGAGTGAGTCCTTACCCCAAGTGAAGGAGTTTAAGTACCTTGGGGTCTTGTTTGCGAGTGAGGGGACCATGGAGCGTGAGATTGGTCGGAGAATCGGAGCAGCTGGTGCGGTATTACATTCTGTGTATCGCACCGTTGTGACGAAAAGGGAGCTGAGCCAGAAGGCAAAGCTCTCGATCTACCGGGCAATTTTCGTTCCTACCCTCACCTATGGTCATGAAGGCTGGGTCATGACCGAAAGAACGAGATCCAGGATACAAGAGGCTGAAATGGGTTTCCTCAGGAGGGTGGCTGGCGTCTCCCTTAGAAATAGGGTGAGAAGCTCAGTCATCCGAGAGGAGCTCTGAGTAGAGCCGCTGCTCTTCGCGTCGAAAGGAGCCAGTTGAGGTGGTTCGGGCATCAGGTAAGGATGCCTCCTGTTCCAGGCACGTCCAGCTGGGAGGAGGCCTCGGGGAAGACCCAGGACTAGGTGGAGAGATTATATCTCCAACCTGGCCTGGGAACGCCTCGGGATCCCCCAGTCGGAGCTGGTTGATGTGGCTAGGGAAAGGGAAGTTTGGGGTTCCCTACTGGAGTTGCTGCCCCCGCGACCTGTCTTGAAAACAGCATTAAAAAGTATGTATACTACTACTATAATAGTCAAGTTTAGTACACTAATCACTAAGGTGATGCAGTATTCAGATCTTTAAAAAAGAAAACTACAATGTCAAAACACTATTATAAGTAAAAGTCTAATATTTTACTAAATATTTGCAAGTAAAAGCAAACATGCAGAAAAACAATCCCTTTTAGTGTCATATCATCGTATATTATATTACTGCAATATAATTGTTATTGTATTATCAAGTAAGGAACATTTTAATGTTGCAGCTAGATGTACTGATAATGCCTCATGTTTATAAGATGATGTAGACTTTCTAATCTGAAAAGTAACTAATAACAAAAGTCATCAATAGAATTTCCTTCTGAAAAGTAGTGGAGTAGAAGTGAAAAAGTAAAGTACAATTATTTAAAAATTGCATTTAACCCTTGTGGGGTGTTCATATTTTTGTGACACAGCCAATGTTCCCGGGTCTGGTCACCACATTATTAGGCTTTTAAATCAGTACATCCATAACAAATTATATAAAAATACTTTACTGATGTGTACTTTAGCTCAATTACCTATGATATATGCATCATTAATTGTCCATAATTGCCATTTACCCCTGTGAGATTTATGATCACATTATCATTTTTGTTTTCTGTGAAAAAACAAGGAAATTCAATTATAAAAAAACAAGATTTTTGATCATTATTGGTGCATTTTTTTCAGAACTTAATCAGAGCAGGTGAAAGAGTTTAAATGTAACAATTTTGTAACTTTGTGTGGGAATAGCAAGTACAGAAAGACATTCCCGCACACACACACACACACACACACACACACACACACACACACACACACACACACACACACACACACACACACACACACACAACACACACACACACACACACACACTAAATGTGACAAATACAGCAAAGGGTCATATGTGTTGTTATGTGCTTTGTCCACGAGATGGAGCTGTTAGTGAGCTTTCCATCGCTGAAGAACAGAAACGATGAACTGAGCAGCTTGTGCTTCTGTGTGTGTGCAAGATGAAGACGGCTTTTTCCGATGGCATATAGTTGACTATTATGGGTCACAGAGGTTGCCTACAAACACACACTCAAATAAACAAATAAGAAAGAGACACTCACTGTTTTGCATCCTGGGTTCTTGCATCGGGTGCCAGGCATGACCACCTCACTCTCTGTCCAAACAGAAAGACAAGAAGAAGAGAGAGGTGAGATGCAAACCTATCTTTATAAAATATCGAGTATCTCAATGTGTGTCTAGTGCAAATCAGTTTTTATTAAATCAATTTCTTTCATTTCTGTTGGAAACAGGTTGAAGTATTCTTAGTGCACTGGTGGAATGTTTTCACTGGACCCAATCTTACATCGAAATGTCTTGATGAAATAGTGTTGAATGATGCATTAAACCTACACAAACATATTTAGTCCTTAAAATGTGCATAAGCTTGACTGTTACTGTCTTTAGGTCTAATTGTCTTATAAAAAATCTAATAATCTGACAGTAAAGTATACATATTTTAACCCGTTTAACACAAATCAACTTGTTTCAGATATTTTCTGAAATAGTGTTTTTTTTTTTTGATTCTTCTGACACTCAGTTTGTAGAAAGTCCTCCAAACAAATTGTATGATGAAATAAACTGAAATATTCTTGCTGTAATTTATTGATGTTCTTAATTGTTGGGATAATATTGTTCTAGGACCCCATTATAGTCAGCGAAAACTTAATAAGATACATTTGTTTGGGGGTGTACAAGTCAAATAGTTGTTAAGGACCAGCAGAAACAAGGATACAATGAGAAAAGATGCCACAAAAGCTGATTTTGAAATGATAAAACAATCATTTTAAATTTGAAAGGCTTTCTATGAAATACACACGCTGACCTTTCCTTTCATTCTCAGCTTTCGTGCTGATGTCCAATTTCTTCAGCACCTGAGCCAGCGATGCAGACACTTTGTGGGGCAGCTTGGTCTTGGGCTCTTCTGAACTGCACATAAACACACACACTTTTATCACTTTCATGTTAACACAAAAATAGATGTAGGGATAAATACACAAACTCAGACACACAGAGGCATCAGCGCAGGCCTGTGGGACTGATGCATGGCGTTATCCACTAAATTATTTATTCCAGGAATGTTTCAGGTCATCTCATCCTCACCTCTGTGAATGGATACAGAGGGAGCTGCATGTCTGTGAGTAACAGGGGGGGTGAATGCAAAAAACACACATTCTAGTTATTTTATGCAAAGTACAAATAGAGGAATCTTGCAGTTACACACACCTGGGTCTCTCTTTCTGCAGTTTCTCAGCAGATTTGGGTCCCTGGAAGATTATCTCGTCGCCGTTGGTTTGTTTAATGTCGCCCTTATCTGATGACACCTCTGGCCGCAGAGGCTCCGCAGGCTTCACGTTGCTGTGGCTCCCACGGGTGCAGCCCTGCATTTAAAAAACAGAGCGGCCACCTCAGTCTGGTTAAAAGGAAATTCTGCACAGGATCTGTCTCCTCATTGGAACTTAATTGTAATAACTGTGCCCTATATAATCCTTCACAGAGGAACATGACTGTAGCTACTGCTTACTGCAGCATACAGTACTCTTCTATGTATCTGCACCTAAGGGTGAAACCTAACATGTTGGTCTTAACACAATAGTCAGGTGCTTAAATGTTTTGTGCTTTCTTTGTAATTATTCATCCTGTTCATACTGGCCATAAAAAGATCCCTTCCTAATGTAAGTAATTGGGGATTACACCCAGTCTTCATTTTAACTTAACTTTTTTTTTTGCACAAAAGCATGATTGATTGATTTTTTTATTATTGTGCCATGATTAAAACATCAACAACAACAACCCAGACAGGCTTACAAGACCCTATTATTTAGTTAAAGAGACCAGACACCAGAGTAGCAGCAAATTACAAATAATACTAAACAAATAAACCGGTTTTCCCAAGCTTTAGAAAAATAAAGGTCGCCAACTTATGAGCATTATAATTACAATCGCTCATCGTCAGTGCACCAAAACATTCCTAATGGGGATTAATCAAATGTGATGTAAAAAACGTACAATATTTGAGATGTAGCAGAGTAGAGGCGTAAAGTAGCAGACAATGGAAATACTCAAGTACTCGAGGTACTGTACTTCAGTAGATGTACTTACATTCCACAACTGTCAGTTGTACACACAAAAAATGCTTGTTACTCGTCCATAGCTACAATATGTTGGTTCTTTACACACTAAAATTATTGCTTTTTTTAAATGGAGTCTGGTGGGTTTAGCGCTAGCGAACACAGTGCTGTTTCTGGTTACACAGAAAGGTCTCAAAGAGGTTTTACAGGTCTATCTCTGTAGGGATCCTTTCCATAATGTTGGCAGACACTTAAATATTAATCTGAGGCTGTCAGTGGCAAAACGAGCACTTTTGTGACAATTGTCCTATTGACTTACATTGTAGCTTGTTCCGCCGCTGCTGAGTGCAGCGATCTAGCTAATACTGGGCCAATGTCAAAGATTGTTGTCCCCATCAGTCACTTCAGGTTGAAAAAACAGTAGTTACTCTTTAAGTGTAGTACTTGAGTCACTGTACTAGCTGTCCACCACTGTTCTTTCACAGCACTTCCACTTGAATCTGAATATTTTCACCCCTATTTTTTATTTCACTAACCTTACTTTCTGTTCCAACCAACCACACAGAAGAGTGTTTGACCCTGAGTTGTTTTTACCTTAATGGAGAGAAACTCTGAGAAGTCTGTGGTCCTTTTCCTACAGCAGGACCAACCCTGGAGAAGGACACACATACAACATACACATATAGGCTAAATGTTATTTTTCATCTAGTTAAATAAAAGTGTTGTCGTTGATTTGTTCACTTTTGTATTAGTTTTACCTTCAGGGCGTCGTGGAAGATAGGGACACCTGGATGGAAGACGCAGGAATCTTTTGAAAAAGAAAAGAGACATTCAGTATTTAGAGAGAGACACACACACACACACACACACAGTGAGTCGGCAGGGTGTACCAGCTGTTCATGGGGGTCACTATAGTTGAGAGGGAGCGTCCCATAAAAGGAAGTCGGCTGCTAGATAGATATCTGTCTCATGCTCCCAGAGACACGTGGCCTATTATACTGTACCCACTTGGCTCCAACTGTCTCTCACAGAGTATATGAGACAATAAGGACACAACTTTTTTGACGCCACACAAATCAACACTTTGTTTATCCGGCTTTTGCTAGTAAATCCAGACCATTAATCTGGTTTCTTATCCACTCCTGTTGTGTTCAAGTCCGTTTGAACACTCAAATTGACTTGCACTGTAGCCTATTGTCTTTGTGAAATGAATTTGTCAAATTTAAACCCAAATTGTTACATTATTTTTTA
Source organism: Etheostoma perlongum (assembly GCA_026937815.1). NCBI lineage: Eukaryota > Metazoa > Chordata > Actinopteri > Perciformes > Percidae > Etheostoma > Etheostoma perlongum. The sequence goes on along the minus strand of CM049389.1, from coordinate 16,815,910 downwards.
TTCAGACCAATAAATCTGGAGACAAGAGCATTCATTCAAACTAAAAGCAGACATAAACCCAATATCAGACTAACCTTTTGTTAGTGGTGGTTTGGAAAATAATTGCCTTTTTGTAAAGTCTGAATAAAAATGTCACTCAAGAAAAAATAGGTGTTGTATTTTTGAACAGTTACAGGGTTCAAATGTGCTATTTTAGCTCAGAAGTTACAAAACAATATTAAAGTGAACCTCGTATAAGAAAATCAAAGCAAATCAGTACACCAGCCACGCCTAATTACTCTGCAAGAACAAGCTTCAAATGCTTAATTTCAAACTTTTGTTTAACTTTACACAGACAGACGTCCACTGAGGCTTCATGTCACCAAGACCAAAATATTAAACCAACCAACAAACCCAGACTGGACTTAGAATTTAGATTTAAAAAATGCAGCAATAAACAGACAGGATCTTACCGTCCTTGTTATTTTCAGCGTCAAACTTCAGTCCACAGCCTTTGTTGTAGCACAGCAGAGCCATGTTGGCTTGTGGTTCTTCTTTACTGTAAAGCGCGTCTCTGTTCAGATATCGTCCTCCAACAGGGTGGTGTCTGCTGGTATTATTGCTGTGGTTGGACCTCCAGAAGTTTCTCCGGCTAGGCAGAAAGGAGAGATCCAGAAGGGTCTCTTCTTGAAAGAGCAGAAAGGAGAGCCTCTCTCTCTCTGCCTGGCTGAATGAAAGATAAAAATAGCAGCCCACCTCCTCTCAATTTACAGCTGTCAAAACTTATCTGAAGGTGGGGGGGTTGAGATTCCTCCTGGTGAGCGTCGCCTGTCACAAGCTGTGGCCCAGCACCTGCCACAATGGGCCTGACAACTTCTGGATTTCTGTCACTTTCTCCTACTGGATGCATTGCAGTCAGGACAAGTCACAGGCCTAATATTTCAGGAGAAGCAACCTGTGTTATGATTACATTCATTAAACATTTTAATTCCAGCATTTACATTGCCAAAATGTACTGAGCCTGATTATGGCCAAATACAGAGAACTAATGTAACAAATAGATAGATAGAAATATTACACCAATATGTGATTGTTAAACATATAATCCTAAAACCATGGGCATTGATTTGCTGCTATAACAGCATCCCATCTTCGTGGAAGGCTTCCAAAATCTCAGAAGATTTAGAAACCCGGCAGCAGGGATTTGCTCCCATTTGACACACTTTTTACTTTACTCCTTACATTTTACCACAAATATTGGTACTTTCTACTTTTACAAAATTGGCTTGTTACTTAAAAGTGAGAGAAAAGAAAAAGATTAGCTGTCTGGAGGATAATCAGCTGAGATTGTGTGTGTGTGTGTGTGTGTGCGTGTGTGTGCGTGTTAGTCCTTGAGAACTGTAAGTTGTATAACTTTTGTTGTCAGTTCATTTAAACCTGTTGTTGTACTGCTCTATAGTTCTGGCACATTTAAAGTAAGTTAGCTAGTGATGCTGTTGTTTGTGTTCTTCACCTGTTGGCTAGGTTGCACATTGCTTGATCTCAATGAAGCATCTACAGTTTCACCAGCTTTATTCGCATGAGGTTTTTTTTTTTTTTTTTCCGAACTTCAGATAATTTGATTGACAAGTGGATGGAAACTTAGCCAGAGAGAAGTTGTCTCCGTCCGTGTTTTAACAGACACACCTGGGGCGAAGTTGGAATCTGAATCAGCTTTAAATACAGTCCTAATCTAGTCCTCACTAACAGGTTTCAAATCATTTCACTGGAGTTATTGTCTTCAATACCATATTCAATCTAATTGGATGGGAATACACTGAATGTTGCATTTGATACACCACTAAGCCGACTCAACAGATTTGGCGGCATTCATTCGCAACAAATCATTGCGCCTTGATGATGCTAACGTAAGCACATAGTAGTACAGACGGAGACATGATTGAAAATAAAGAAAACAAAGATCCCAGAGATTCAGCAGACAAGCGGCAAGACAATTTTTCACCTCAATGATACATTATTCATTTTAAGGAAGTAATAAACCACACGCTGGCAACAACAACGGGGACGGTTGTGGTTAGAAAAAAAGACCGGGGGAAAGGAACCGTCACACGCAGGGCACGCCGACAACAACGGGACCATTTCACAAACTGCCATGAGACTGGGCTGTTATAACAGGAAATGGGCCTTCTTCACACTCAAAACCTTAAAAGTACCACAAAGTAAGATTTCCCTCAACAGGAACAAAAGTTATGTCCATTTACATTTGGCCATGCCAACAAGATTATACTTACATTTTTATATGGGAATTTAAGTAGGCTATGGTTAGGGTGTCCCATACTCTCTATAACGATGAGAAAACATAAAACTAAAACATACAATCACCACCCATAGCCAGTGTGTAGTTACGGTTTTCCTGTGTTTGTATACACCTGTCCTGTATACAGACACACCTGCATATTCCCTGCATGCTGTGACATGTTGGCCTAACACACTTTCCCCAGCCCAATCTGATTTAGACTCCAGTGCTCCCACGGTGAGGGTTCCCACCTCCTGATTCCCACTGAGCTCTGAATAATACAACTGTTTGTGTACATTTATTCCATAATCACACCAAGAGGCTCTCACAGATGCCAAGTGTGATTTATTTGGTCATATTTCAATGTTTTTGATTAAATGGTTCTTTGTGGGAAATGTATCCCTCAAAACATGCTGAGCTTGACAAACTGCAGTGTTTGTCTCCAGTGAATAATTTCACTGCGTGGCAATTTGTTTCTCTGTCCCTGGGATGATGGATATTCCCTAACTAAACTACAAAAACTCAGTTTATAAAACACCTTCCTGCTACATGCTCGCCTTCATTACTGATAAACTGTTACATAATTTAAACGCTATAAGTACTATAAGAAATGCTCTAAAGAGGAATAAGTGAGAGCAAGTTTGTCACTTTAACAGCTAATTGGTATAATGCACCAGTGCTATTAACCAGCGACAAATATTATATTTGATAACTGCCACCAACAAACAACTGTTTCTGGGGATATTAAAACTTTACAGTAACAGCAAAAAACATACAACAACATATTGTAACTATCTTGAAGAAAATGATTTCTCAATCAATAACTGTGTTTTTATGTAAGTAAATGTCATTAGTATTGTCCCATAAATGGATCGTCAGCTAGACTACTTTGTGTGTTTTTTGCACTTCCTACAAAAAAGATTCCCTTCTTTGGATAATGAAGTTCAATTTAATTCCATTTGTGATTAAAGTCACTGATTTAAGACCATTTGGTGAAAAACTACCCATGTTAAAAGTACATTAGAAACATAATTCTCTTCCTTAAATAATTAAATCAAAGTGCCCTTGAGCAAGGCATTTAAATAAGGTTAAAACATGGCAATCAAAATTTACTTTGAAGTGGGCGCCCGGATAGCTCAGTTGGTGGAGCGGGCGCCCATATATAGAGATTTACTCCTCGACGCAGCGGGCCCGAGTTTGACTCCGACCTGCAGCCCTTTGCTGCATGTCATCCTCCCTCTCTCCCCCCTTTCCTGTCTGTCCTGGCAAAATAAAAGGCTGAAAATGCCCCAAAAAAAGTAATCTAAAATGTATTTTGAAGTAAAATATAAAAACTTACAATACATATTTGAAGGGTTAAAACACGGGTTGAGACTTTTACTAGAAAAGAGACTGATTTTAAAAAAATACGCATTCTCAGGCCCTCTGGCACTGCAATTAAAAATCAGGAGGATTGACACTTCAGGACCTTGAATTTTTATCAACGGAGACTTTAAAGTGCATTTTAAAAGTATGCAGACCTTCTTGGCGGTTTGAGTACTGAGTGGAGCCCGCAGCTCTTGCCAAGAAAAACAGACACATCGTTTAGGAATGGAAAATGACTTTTTATTTCTTCCAAAAAGAGAGAAAACCGATCCCTAGAATAAACAAATATAATGCTGTAAAATAAAAGCCTGTGATTTCTTTGTCAACTGTAACATGTGTTTGCCTTTCCATGCTTGATACAATCCATATATTTCTGCTTTAAATAAATAGAAAAAATGTACAAAGAGATGGGGGGGAGGAGACAGAGAAGAGAGAGACAGATTAAAAGGTGTACTCTGCTCAAAAAAACATTTGGCATCATTGAGAATTCATGGCTGATCCTGATGTACAGGGAGGTCTGCAGCCCTCGAAATCTGCATTGTCTGTCTGTTACACTCGTCCCCACTGAGGAGTAATCATACCTATATACTGCTGTAATAACGCGAATATCTTTCAGATTCAGAAAAATAAAGAGCGAATGGCAAATAATGCAGTTGCAGATTATGCGAGTATGTGTTTAAGCTCTGTGTTGTGAGTGTGAATGTGTGCATTTCTTTATATACAGATTAGTGAGGCAGCAATCCGAGGGTTTTTACCAAAAAACACTGATGTAGAAAAAACAGAACGTGCACGAGAAATCTTTGATTCAACACTCACTGACAAAATGACGAAATGTATCTGTTAAACAGCCTCTCTCTTTGTTTCGTTCATTTCATTTTGGGGGGTTTTTGACTCTTAACTTTCTCCTGCTTCTCCTATGCTGCCACGGCTGCTATGCGCACAGTAACCCCCAGATGTCACCACGACAGTGGAAAATCCAAAAGGACATATCTGCTGCAAGTAACAAATGTGACATCTTTGGGAGAAGTATCACAAAAAAGTTTGCTGCTCCGTTTTTGCTACAGTGGCTCGTTTATCGACAGCACAAACATCTTTGAGATTCAGTCCGTGTCATGGACGGCAAATGATTGGTCAAGAAAGTGTGATCCGTCTCGCCACTTCGCCCTGCCCGGGGCGACTGACAAGGCGATTTAAAACAGGGACAACAAGACGAGAGGATTCATCTTCCTCATCACGGTCATATCATGCTCTTCTGGAAAAAGGACAACAAACATCGACTACGATACAACCATGCACTCACCGACCCCAGAAAGAGAGAGAGAGAGCGATGGCTCGCCAGAGAGGAGTCTGCTCTCTGAATGTTTGATACACTTGGCCTTAGCAGAGAACAGACATTTCAATTTGACATCAACGTTTATCCGTGTATCCTTCTCCACTTATTCATGCTACAACAATGCAGAGAGGTGGTAGCAGCTTATAAAGTTGAGAGAAACTAAGCCACAAGGTTGGCTGGTCCCAAACAGTGGTTTGTCCTGGGAAACTCCCAGCTGTAAATGTGAGTGTGTTTGAATTTGAGGAAGGGAGTTGCCGAAAAAAAGAGCCTGCATGCTCGGCCAAACCCCTTCCAGGATAAATACCGTAACAAAATTACCTACGTGTTAAAGCTGTTATAATTACTGACAGTTACATCAACGCTAAGGAGACCAGCCAGTAACATTTATGAGACTCAAAAACCACAGTAGTCTCTATGCTCTCTCTATCCAGCAAAATATTTGATCATTTTGAAAACCACTTGAGACACACAAAGACAATCTCCTCACAACAGGCAGGACAGGAATCCATGCAGAAAAATTCAGTTTTCAAAAATGGAAAGGAGAGCAAAGGTACTGCCTAAGAAGAACACCAAATGTAGATTTTAGCTTGAAAGAAAAAAGCTGAAAAAGGTAGTCAGACTGGGTCAAACAGCGTTCATTCTGGGTGATTTCACCTTAGTCAGATTAATTGGCAATAACAAGCGAAACACCCTGGCACTGACTTTACTGTCCTTCACACCGAAGCCAACTCATTTTGTATTCTGAAGAGGTAATTACAAAACATCAGGAATTACTAGCTCTGCATTCAGACCTGATACAATTCATTGTTTTTAAGATCCAGGGTGATGATCTGATTCTGGATCAGTGCCACGGCTGGTAACAGCTTCTCTTTCTGAAGTACCAATTCATCACCACCAGATAAGAGACAGGTGTCCCAGAAAGTAAAGAGCTGAGATACTAATTTATTTTTGGAGCCCGAGTGCAGACGTCCATTTGGAAAAAAAAAACATTTTATGTGAGTCATAGTTGGAAGCCAAAAGCAAAAAAGGTACCCTGTTGGAGAAGAAGTCCCTGTTTAAGACACTGAGGGTGTCGGAGGGAGTTCATGTTGATAAGAGCTCAGTTTTAGGACAACAGAAACACCAGAGAGCAACTTCTTGGTCAAAGTTTTGGCCGGAAACAAAAACCTTCCTTACTATCATGGCTTGGAACTGAACTTCTATTCATCTATCCCAGTAATGCATGGATTCCCTTGCTACTTGCAACACATTTAAATTTTTTTTACAAGTGGCTATTTGAGCAAAGCTGCTTCTGAAATCCAGTAGCATTTAGCAGTCTGGGTTCAACAGTCCAAATCAGAGACAGTTTACAGGCTGCTGACATCATAACGAGAGGCAGAGATGGCAGATGTCAAGAAAAAAAAAAAGAAAAAAGACGGGGACTATCTAACTGGCACGAAACAGCGAAACACCTGAGAGCCTCCAAAAGGTTTTGTCTACAGCTAAAAGACGGAGACACCAAGAAAGATAATAGAGCTATAGTTACTAGACACTGGCAGAGGTGAGGACAAGGTGGGAAACCTACTGCAGGCGGTCTTCTATAAGGATACTATGAAGAGAGGCTAAGCTAACACAAGACTGCGACAAGAAGCGACTAAGAGCAATATCTATCCAACAGCGACAGTGATAGGTGGGAGCAGACAATCTAGACAGAAACTGGTTAATATTACTATTTTCTTTTTATACATATCTACACATACCAAACAGTGACGAAGCAGGCGAAAAGCATTCTAGAGATAGACAGAGTAGAGAGACTGAAGCGAGATTCTACAGATTTCATGTGAACTATCACTGGGATGTAGACATTGGACTGGCATGGGACTACAAAAATGTTCAAGTTCATTGTTAGAATGGCAGAAAACAATTTTTAGTTACCTGCCAAAGTGGCTGGTGGATTAGAACAAACTTGTTATTGTAAAACCTCACACAATGTCTACAAACTTCATATCTCTGGCTCAACTCTTTCACACCAGGAGAACTGGCAACAGCTCTTCTTACGGCAGGATAGTCACTTCAGTGCAAAATGTTTGCATGTGCATTTTGCAAAAAAAAATTTGATTTTTTACAAAAACAAAACAAATCACACTTTGTGTCAAACTCGCTGGCTCAAATTCTGCGTGAAAGTTGACACAATTAAACCCTCAGAAATAGCCCTCAATGGAAAACATACACATAAAATGTGTAAGAACACACGTGAACACACACAAAACAATGCATTATGCACACATATACCAACAGTCAAACTCATGGTGACGGATGCTTTGGATTGGCTATGGCCTATTCATTTTATTCTATAATTTTTATACCCCAAATTTCCTGGAGCCACAGAGCGAGGGTGACGCCAAAAGGTTCAGTGTTGTTTTAGCTCTAGGTGCAGACTGAGTCGCACTTAAAGCCACTCGCTTTGATTCAGTGCAATTTAAAGTGAATTCAAATCAATTCAGTAACATTTATTCACTCACTCAGTGCTGCTGTCATCAATAATTGGCACAGAATGTGGTTCTGCCAGGGGTGTACTTAATGAAAAAGCTCTTATTTTTATTAAAAACATTTTCAAATCTGAATCTGGTTGGTGAGATAATGAGGACAAGAAGAACAGATACACACAGGTCAATCAGGTGCTAACAGGCAGCTAATGACGCTAATAAACACCTTCCATTTGACCCCCAACTGAGATTAATGGCAGACATATACTGCATCTGTGAAGATAAACGTGTAAAATAAGTCTGGTCACATCAGCACTTTTAAACGCTGACCAAAATCAAGCCGTTTCGACAGCGCTAACAGTTGCGGAACCGAGAGTCCAAAATGGAGGAAACTGTCGTCGCTTATTAGCTGTGATACACCATCCAGTTTTATTTAACCTCCTCTGATGGATGGAGTAATAGTTTGTAGACCAAAATACATCTTTTAAACTGTGTGAACTTATTGTTCCGTTAGCAACCAAGCTAACAAATCTGTAACTGCCAAAACACACCAGCTAGCTAAATGTGAACAGGCTTTTATATTTTTGGTTCATAGCCAAATAAGATGACTTTACACCATGCTAACATGGCGCCACCGCTAATCCCTGTCTCTGTGTGTATCTGTAGCTCTGGGAGAAGAAGACAATGCAGTATGAGTAACTAAGATTTAAGCTTATAAACGCTCAACTACTATTAACAAATGGTTCAACAAATTGCTGTACAAGCCCAGATGACATTCAGAAGAGACTGCAGAAGAAAACAGATTGAAAAATACAAAGATATCCCCAACAGAGCGGAAAATTACGGGAAACACTTGAGAAGATTTGCCTCTAAATCTCTCGCTGATTGGACAGTTGGACACACACAGCCAACAAAGAGGATGGAGAGGGGGTCATTGTAAAGGTATTGTCTGAAACAACTGCTGGACAAGTACACATCCTTACACACACACACACACACACACACACACACACACACACACACACACACACACACACACACACACACACACACACACACACACACACACACACACACACACACACTAAACAAACACTTGTCCCCTGCTAAGTGCTCCCAAGTTGCTGTTGCAGGTGGACAGTAACCAAGAGAGGATAAAATAGCACCAGTATTGAAATAAAGCTAATTCTACAGCTGAGACTCTCATGGCAGTCAGACGGGTTCCGGTCTGACTGAAAACCAGAGGTAGGATTTCCTTAATCCCCTCTTCTCTCCTCCCCATCGTTCTTCACATCTTTCACTCTTATCCTTACTCCCTCTCCTGACACATTCCCTCCATCGATATGATTTAAAACACAAATTAGAAGAACGGAATGAAGCCACACCCACTCACACACGAGAAGTTGTTTCAGACAACAACCAGCCAGGATGACATCTTGCCCACTACCTCCCTCCATCCTCTGTGTGCTCGTCTTCTCCCCCTCTTTCCAACATCTTTTTGGTGTCGGTGGGTTATCCTGTGGTCTGTCTGTCTCTTAGTCGTTTTAGCCTTATCAAATCATTCCTCCGTCCACCTGACCGTTTCTCTTGTTCCTCGCTTTTGGCACTCTGCTTCCCCCATGACTGGATTACATAAACTGCATCTGAATAGACAGAAAAAGAGCGAAAAAAAATAAAGAAATAGTTTCTTTTGATCATTTTACTGATGCATTTAAACTGATAACACAGAATATCTCACCCGGAATTTACATCCACTAAAACAGAAAAATATATAATATGTATTTACAATGGCTACAGTACATTTTTGTAACTTATTATTACATAATTACAATAATTTTGTACACTGCAATTTACACACTTGCTTAAAAAGGCATACTTTTATCTCAGTCTATGTATATATTCAAAAAATGTAATTGAATGTTTAACACGGTTGTATTGGGAAACAAATATTAATACAAACATGAATCACAATTACAGTTTTTTTGACTCTTGAACAAGAAAGACGTGCATGTGTTTTGTACTGTGATTGTTTTTGGCCTGGTCATAACCCACAGACATGCAACTGGTGAAGTTGGGTTGGTTTGTTTTAAGGCGTCACATTCACACATGCACATTACATACATACATACATACATACAAACAAAATGCCATACTTCTTCCACATAATTATACATTTAAGCCAAATCCAATTCATAGTAACTTCTGTTTGTTACGTCAGCCATATTGTGTCACATTATTAGTTTTGTTACACTCATGTCTGTTTAATTTTGTCACATTGCATTGATTAAAAAATAAGGTCCTGGTAAAGTCATGTTATTGCATGACTTAGCCATTGTGACCTTATAAGGAGTTTTAACTGTTACAATTCACAAGAAAATTAACTCTGGGGTGACTCTGGTTCCAACATTATAAAATTGTGACTTCACAAGTTGGCTCATATAAAACACAAAACAAGTTGATGAGATTACTGAAAAACATGCTACATTAACAGTTTTTTATTATATTTTATTATTAAATACCTTTTCAGTTGCAAAGGTGTCGTTTTGTGTGTATGAATGCACAAGTACAGGATAGCTGACCTGGGCTCCGGGCATGGGTGCGAAGGGGTTAGTGGGTCTAAGAACAGGCTGGTTGTACATCATTGGCTGAGGAGCCATCACTGGTACCCCACCCATCTGACCCATCTGGGGAGGGACCTGGAGAGAAAGAGAGAGAGAGAGAGAGAGAGAGAGAGAGAGAGAGAGAGAGAGAGAGAGAGAGAGAGAGAGAGGGGAGAGGGGGGGAAGGGGTTGAGATAGAGAAAGATAGGACACAAGGATGAAAAACAGTAAGAGAAACATTAGGAAAAAAAAGTGAGAAAGACAGAAACAGGGATAAAAAAGGAGGAGAAAGAAAGGTAGGAAAGGAACAGGTGAAGAGAGAGAGAAGACAAAGAAAAGTAAATATTCAAGTGAAAGTAGGTACCTGTGGGCAATGGGGCTTGGTTAAAATAATTGCTTCTCCAAATAAAATCGATCTTTGTTTGAGTGATCTGATATCTTTTAATATATTTTCATTATGGATGTTTAGCATAAGTTCTCTGATCATCTTTTATATCCAAGCAAAACTAAACTAATGTCTTGCTTTTTCTTGTTGCTGTGGTCTAAAAACATCTCGTCAAAGGACTACAGTTGAAAATGAGCCAGCTGAGAGAAATGTTGACTAATGTGAGTTCTCCTCTGGCTCTGAGGATTTGTTTAGTCACTATACTCTGACATTTTGCAGAGCGAATGAATAATAAATATATTATTAATAATTATAAACTATGCAGAGTGGATGAATAATAAATATAGTATTAATAATTATATACTATGAATAAATGTATCAAGAAGCAAAGATCAAGAAAAAAATATTTAGCATGTACAGTACGTATGTATGGGTACCACATGTTTTTTTTGTGCATCTGTACACACTCACCATTCCATACACAGGCACTTGCGGTGTGGTCATGGGAAAAGCCATGGGAGCTGGAGCCTAGAAGAAAAACAAAGGTCAACTTAGAGCTGGTAAAAAAAAAAAAAAAAAAAAAAAAAGAAAATCTGAGGTGGCTGAAAAACACTCCTGGGTAAAACATTGTATGGCTTTTATCAACATGCATGTGGAAAACTACCATAGTTGCCATAGCATAACAATGAATAAATGAACACGAGAACATAGACAATTTTAGTGTCTTTAGCTCTGACAAACATCTCCTTTGTCTCTCTCTGACACAATAAAAAAAAAAAAAAAAAAAACACCGTGCTATGCATGTGCAAGGAGAAAACATTTAATGCTGATAAAGTGTGCACATTAGGAGTGCAACAAGACAGCATGCAGCAGAGGTACTTAGTGGAATCCCACTGGGAGCAATCATTACCACAGCTTTAAAAAGGGGTGGCTCAATAGGACAGCGTTTAGCCCTGCCCTCCTTACCTCACAAATCAAATCCACTACGCCTCAATGGGCCTCAAATTTAACGTGACGGGCAATTTGTAGCCGCCGTTCACAACCCACGCACATCCTCATTAAACAAAGCCGCCGATTTCTGCTCAACAAATTGGTAATTCATAGGAGCGCGGGTCTAAGGGGTGTAACAGTATCGTATCAGCAAATGCATGAGATTAGAAGTGAAGATACGGTGCAGGGTGCCTTTTGCACAACAGTGGGCAATATATTATATATTATAACCATATTAACAGATGTTAGATGAGATTGGTATCGCCTGCAGTAATTTCACCAGCGTACACGTCGCAGAGGCTGGAACTTGGACAGCTTCTCTGAAATAAAACAAATAAGGATCTGGATTTCTCAGTGGGATTTGGGAATACCTGCATACATTTTCAGATGTTTCAGGATAATACCAGCTTGATTTCTCTCCCCATACCACATATTTTCTATACAGTATTTGCTGCAGTCAGACGTTGCGACAGCTTGCTCTGTTGCAGGTTGTCCTGCTCACCTGGAAGTCGCAGGCTTCCACGGTTTCCAGAAAACTCCATTAAAAAACAGCTTGCAGAAACACGTTGCTGCCTTCACAAACCTAATCCATCATAGTAAATGAGACAACTGAGGCAGTTTTGTCTTAATATGACTTTATAACGTCCCCATCATTGCAGAGGTATTAAAACTACTTCTACAGTTAAAAGTCTCCAGCTGGAGTACGTCACAGTGCACATAAATGTAGAAAAAAAGTAAAATATTTCCATTAAATGCAGTAATTACCGGCGTGAAATCACATATTACGTTAGCGGTCTTACATAAAATGATGGATTGCATTAATCAAGGCAATACAATGGTGTGTATAGCCTGGATTAATAAAACTACACTATCATTAACCTTTAACTGTTAAATTGTGGCTTAATGCTGTATATACGTTAAAGCATTACAGTATTTCTGTAGTTTCCTGCATTTTAGATGATTAAAGTATGTAAGGTTTGTGTCTTAAATACAAACAAGCTGTGTGGTTAATACAGAACAGAGAAGATAAAATGAAGCAGTAGAAACCAGTCTGACTAATCTGAGCCCTGTTGTTGAAGTCTATAATTGTTTATATTAAGGAAAATTGGCACTTTTGAAAGGATGCTGAAATAGCCAATAGCAGTTCCTGTTCGCTATGGACCCTTACATGTACAGATCACAACTATCATTGGATTATGTTGATACTGAGAAAAATGTAAAAGAAAGTGAGGATTCTTACGCAAGTTTTAGAATTTCTAATTGAATTTATTTGTGTATGTCACACTGAATCTAAAAATAAAATGTCTATGATCTATTTGATGGATTTATTCACTATTTTGTGACAGTTTTTCCACATGCCTCATGCAATATCTTCTCCTTACTAGGTCTCCCTCCAAGCAGTCTTTTTCTAGATTTACAGTTTTTCAGATACTGACTTCTGGTGCTTAAATTGTAATTTTTTAAAGATTTGAACATTGTATTTTAACATTTACAATTCTGCGATGTTGTGATAAATTACAGCATGATGTATTACTTCATTTGATGCAGATTTCTAAATTAGGAGTAGAGCATTTTGTTGAAGTCATTTTTAAAATGAAACTGTTGTGGAAATTGTAAAATAATGTAGAAGCTAAGCTTCAACATATAGAACAGGAAGGGATGCTCTGCTAAGCGATTGGTAAGAGCAGGTTCCTGGTCGGGTCAGGTGAACCAGTGAACTGATCTTAGGAGGTAATCAATGTGATTGATCAGGCATCCGCTTTGAATTCCTGCCCCCGGGGAGCAGGCTGTGAAAGTTGTTCATAACCATTGATCAATTTGATCTCTTCTCGCAGCAGCAGAGATGGCCAGCAGCCAGACAGGTAAGAACATTAATCCAATTTCACCCAAAAGACTCAGATACGACTATCAGATAAGTGTATTGCTCACTTAGTAATACACTAGTGGCTTGGTATTTAAAACTATCATTAAATATTAAACTGACTTTCAACTGCACCTGAACCACGCTTTAGTTAGCAAACCATCTGTCTCTGAGTTTGACTGGTCTGTCTGTCAGGTGCAAAATGAGAGGGGGGGGCATCATTTTTTTATTGTTTAAACATGGACAAGACGTCTGAGAGAAAAACAGAGCAGGTGAGATGCTGTTCATGCACCACTGCACCTTCTGTATGGATGCTTTTGTCCATCTGTCTTTCAGCCCAGCTGTTGGCCCTCAATGCATCAGGCTTTACATTCATCTGTTTGTGTCTGTCTTTTAATGCTCAACCTCTCTCCTGTGGTTTCTATCCCTCCCTTCCTACCTGTGCATCTGTTTTTATTTAAATCTGTCTTTTCATCTTTAATTGCGTGTCTCAGAGCTGAACTTTTGCTATTGCCTTTGCCATATCACTCGAAAGGCAAATCTCTTCTTTCTATGCTTTCCCCTGCAAAGTTCTGACCCTACATGACCTGCATGGTTAACTGAAGGATAAAGAAGCTAGAGGCTTTGCTGGATTTCTGGCTGGCATTTAAAGTATCAAGTGAGCACAGACCGTTGGAACTTTGCCCTTTTGCCGGGAATCTCCAATGTGAGAGTTTTACTTATCATGCATGTCACCCTTCTTATTCGCTGCTCTGCTCCCTGTGATGTCTTATATATTACAGCCACATGCCGCTATGACTTATTTATCATGCGACAGATTGTAGAGGTTACATTAGCTGTTTTTAAAACGTGTCTCTATTTCCTCCACTCTAAGCTTTATTTGTACATGGTCAGTGCTGCTACATTGTGTTTGTGTTTGCTTGTCTTGCTAAATGTACGTTGAAGGCAGGATTCAGTTCACTGCTGACCACACAATGTACAGACTTTTTTGTTGTACCATAAAGGAGGGAAATTACATTTCTGTTTGTTTTGCTGAGAAAACAATGACTTTGTTTTTTATTGTGCTACTCTGTTAATCCCCATAGATCAGACTGGAACATATGGGTACTTTGCAAAACATCAACACTGCACTTTATTTATTAAGTTCTTTAATTTTCTTAAAGTCAACAAATTCTACAAAATCACCAAAGCCAACAGTATATTGTCTGTGGCACTCAATCTCAAGTCCATTCATTACCAATACGGATGTAAATATTTAAAATAGAGTAGAATGGCTAAAACTTTTCCTTAAACAGCTGGGCACTGTAGTTTATAGTAAACGTTACCCTAAATAGTGCATTTGTCAGGGACTATTTTCAACTGTGGTTTAAACTGCAGTGTGGGTTTATTGTATTGCAATGAGAAACATGTCGCTGACTGCAACAGCAAGTTTTTTGATAAAAGTAAATTTATGGCACAATGTTTTTTTGTCTTTTAAAATATGATCTGTTAACAATAAGAAAACTAGAGAATATCACCAGACTTATCCTCTCAATAAGATGTACAAGGGACAAACAAAAGGCTTGACCCTTGAAAATAAAGCAGTACTGAAACAGGGGAGAAAAGTAGCGCCCTCTTTCGGACTTTGGTATCAGACAGTTCACTTAGAGCTTACATATTTGTTTGTTTAAAGATAATTTTTAGATAGGACAGCTGAGGACATGAAAGGGGAGAGAGAGGGGGGACAGAAATGCAGCATAAGCCCGCAGATCAGAGTTGAACCCGGACCCGCTGCGTCGAGAAGTAAACCTCTATATAAGGGCGCCCACTCTACCTACTGAGCTATCCGGGCGCCTCACTTAGAGCTTATCACATAACAAGCGCGGACCATTAGCCTGCAGGACAGAGCAGAGGGAAGAGGGCTATTTGTGGAAATTGCGGCAGGGACAACATTATTATTTTTTTTTTAAAGAAGTGTCTTGAAAGAATATAAAAAAGAAAGAGGGGACAGAGAACAAGATAAAGTTGGAGACAGCGAGAGAGAGGTTGGAAGGACATTATAGGAGTCATTGAGAAGTCTGTCTTACTAAACAGGGATAAGTACTTACATAACTAGTATAGAACATTCCATTCTGCATCAGGACGCAACAAGGAAAAGGGACAAAAGACAGAGAAGAAGACAAACGGGGAGAAAGGAGGGAAAGAGACACAGGAAATGGTAGAGAACCATAGAAAGTGATGTGAGTGGAAGAGAGAATCCAAGAAAATAAGATGATGAAAGAGAGAAGCAAAAAAAAGGTATGACGAGGTAGAGACCAAGAGAAGGTGAGAATGAGAAAAAAAGAAAGAAAGCAATAGGACAAGGGTGATGTTGTGACAGAGGAAATGAAGAAATGTGAGAAGAAAATGGATGAATGAGAAAAAGAAAGTGAAAAGTAAAAGAAGAGAAAAAAGGTTCAAAGCACAACGTAGGAAAAGATGGAAAACCAATGGAAACAAAGTAAATTTCAATGAGTCAGAATATGGACAGGCAGATGTCAAATGTAGTGTGGTGAAAACAGGATGAGCAGATAACGCAAAACAAAAGACGCAATAAAAAAAAGCGAAGAGGGGAAGGAAGACGAGTGGATGACGGTGCAAAAACGAAAGGACAAAATGCATGAAGAGGATGAGCGGGACAGGAAGGAGAGATGAGGGGGAATGACAGCAGGGGTGAAGGGGGAAAGAAAGAAGAAAAGGACCAGAGAGAGAGAGAGAGAGAGAGAGAGAGAGAGATAAAATAGATAGATATTGGGGGGAAAAGGAGAAAAAAAGGAAGCGGAGGGTTAGTGACAGTTTGTCCTCGTCAGCCAGAAACTGCTGTCCAGAGATCAGGAGGACGATCAGGGGCTGCCAAGATCAACGAACACACACACGTACACAAACACAAACACACACACACACACACACACACACACACACACACACACACACACACACACAGGCAGCTATATACTGTACCAATCCAATACGTTCACATACACCAACACAAAAACAAGGTACAAAACATTCACGTGCATGCGACAAGTCCAGCATTCAGTGGATGCAACATATTTTATCAGCGAAGTGCCTGCAAGTCACATTTAGATAAATGGAACACATTCACTTTTTGAAAATCCAAACTTAATACATTTACTAATGAAAATGGCACGTTGTGGGCAGCTACACTGAATATTGAGAGAGTTTTAGATGAAAAGATTGATATCACTGTCATGTCTGGAAGGGAGATTTTGTCAGTTCCATGCTAGCTGTTTTAACCTATTTTGAGTCTTTATGCTGAGCTAAGATAACTAGCTGCAGCCAAGAAATATGCTGGCATATAAAAAAAACCTTTTTGTAAACTGCTGTTTTTATACTTTAGTTTTTTGTACGGATGTATGGTGTTAATTAGTAAGCCTTCGAAGGTGATGGTAGGTGTTTTTTGCTACCTTTGTTCAGAGAAATGCTAGCTGTTTCCCCCGGTTTCAAGTCTTTATGCTAAGCTTAGTTGCTGCTGGCTGTAGCCTTATATGTTTAATTGTAAGACATGAGTGTCATTGATCTTCTTATCCAACTCTAGTCAAGAAAGCAAATAAGCATATTTCCCAAAATGACAAACTATTCCTTTAATACAGTAAAGAACTAGAACAGAAAGACTTAAAATGTATTTAAACAGTTAAAAGAGAGAATCTTGCCCATTAAACAGGACTTACAGACATCTTGATGTATCCTAATTATAGAAAATTGTGGTCTGTTACAACTTGGCTCTCATTTCCGTAGGTTTGGCCATTATTTTGGAGATCTTGGAATGTCACACTGGCAAAAAACATTAGCATTCAGACAGACAATCAGAAGGATTGCTGATTTTTTTTAGTAATGTTGCAAATTCCAGCAATTAACATTAGTTAATTGTTATTATCACTGATAGGAATGACGGCCTAAACTACAGAAAAAGGTTCCAAGTTGTAATAAACTGGAATCATCCTTTAAGATTTTTTGCAGGATTTTAAGATACCTTGTTGGATTTTGTTGGTAAACTCTCACGTTGTACAATCACTGCACCACATGACACCTTGTCTTGTGTTTATGTGCTTGTTTCTGTCTCCTTACCACGTGTTGTACAGGCATGGGCTGCGGGGCCATGGGCGCCGGGCCCCATTGTGTGGTGGACATGGTCTTATTCTGCCAGTTGTGGCCTCCCGTTAGCTTCTTCTCTCCAGAGTGGTTCCACTGCATGTCTGGCCTGGAGAGTGACGAGCAGAGCAATAAAACAAACACGTTGTAAGGTTTTTTTTGTATTATGCATTTTCACTGCTCAACCTGAGGCTAATTCTAAACAACACTGAAATCATGTCTTGGATGATCAAAATTCAGTAGATCTGCCCTATTTACTTGAAGATTCGTTTTGTCTTTGTACTTTCTTTTATTTTTTTATTTTCCCCATGAGGCACATCATGAATTTTAAAGACTCAAGTACAGCAGAAACATGAATGTGAATCCGTACAGCAGTCTTTTTGACTCTTAACACTCTACAGAAGCACTTTGTCACAAACCTAAGCAGCTAAAAGCAACTGAATACTTCATAATAAATTAGATTTTGACTTTAAGTAGTAGAAGTTATATCATGGCAGACTGTAGGTAGGGATGCTGGCAACAGCTGACATAAGTAATCTTCTAGCCTAGACTACAAGCACAACACTAAAAGGTATCATCACAACTCAAGACACTTACTTCTTGGCTGGGGTCCCACCAAACTGCAGATCTGAGGAGGGATAAAAACAGAGAAATTGAGTGATATTAGTTAAAAGAGTAAATGATAGACAGGCAGGCCAGTATATCTGCATTTGATGCGGTTTTTCTCTCAGATTTTACTTCATCTTTGCTCTCTTACATCATCTTTTAAGTAGTTTGTAACGATGAGATATGTTTAATTGTATTTATTCCTGAAGAGAGGTGTACATTTTGCAAACATTTGATTGACTTAGTGGTTCCTTTTTGTAAAAAGAGGATGAAGGGAAGAAGAAAGAAATGTTGCCAGGTGAAAGGGAAAGGTTTATTTAGTAGTGTATGCATCTTTATATAACAGTGTATGTCCTTCTGCTCAATTAGTAAGAGTGATTACATAAGAAAGAAAGTGTAGATGTGTGGATGCATGCATTCAAGGCCAGGCCTTTCAAGTGTTGATTACATAATTGTTCAACCATTAAAATACTGTGAAGTGTTGTCCTCCCCCTCCCCCTTTGTGGTCACATTCCGCTGCATGTGCACATGTATCTCGACACTCACTGCCCACGAGGTTAGCCAAAGAGGAGTCGAGGTCGTTGGCTAGCAGCTTTCCTCCAGGATGGATGGCCATTTGAGGAGGAGGAAGAGGTGCAGTGTGTGTGGGCATTGTAGGCTTCAACAGGTCTCCTAGAGCATCAAAACCTGAAGAAGAAATTAACTCATACATGTAAATCAGCTGAAAAAGAATGATAATAAACATAATGAAATAATGAAAAAACATTTTTGTTAAGCCAGGCTGGTATCAACATCATATAGAAGGAGTAGGGGTTAGTACACCACACAGGCACACAGACAGAGAAAAGCAATTACGTACAAACATATCAGATTATAAAATAATCCCCATCCCCAAACAGTGATTGCCCAATTATATTTTAGCAACCATAACTAGGCATGGCAGGCTTGTCAAGCTTAGGATTGTCTCCTATATTGAAGCAGTGTGCATGGGGATGTAGTGAGGAAAGAGTTTGGAGGTCTTTCAAAAACTGTAAAAGTTTAAAAAAACTAAGCAGTAATCAAGCAATACTTCCAAGCATTTCATTAACTGACTACATAATTTTGTTGAGTTACAGATGCATAAAGAAAACAAAACGTTAACAATACCACATCTGGCCCTGGATGTTATTATATCAGAGTGTAAGGTAAAGTTAGCATCTCTGTCCTGCACATTAAAAGATTTGGAGACCAACGTTACTCGAGATGGCGCGAATAGCTAGCTAGCAACGAGAAAGTCAAGGTTGTGTCTAACCATGGTAAACCAAGATTTGCGAAACTCTCCCAAGATGGATACCTAACTTTATCTCGATGGTTGAGGTTAGACCGTTAAGGTTAGGTTGTCAGGCAGCGAGACTTGCAAGAGTTTTTCACAATTCTAGGGTTTCCATCTAGACACAACCGAAAATCAGTAGTCGTGGACTAGAAAGAAGTAGCTTGCTTTTGTGTTCCTGTCTGAAATCAAGGACCCACTGTTTTACAAATTACACAGAATTTTTGAGAGCTGAATCTGCAACTGTAGATTGCATATGTGCAACTTTAACTAAGGTGGGGCTGGGCTTAAAGAGTGGTCAGTTGGGTAAACAAACTGTAGCAGCAGAAATGTGAAAAACAGTGAGTGGAAACTCATACTGGAAGTGAAGAAAGTCAACCAATCCCAAACACCAAGCCCAAAGATGTCTTAGTACTTTCTGACTTTTTCTGTGGCACTCAATCCAAAGTCCATTTGTTCTTACTACAGATGTAAATATTTAAAATTGAGAAGTGTTTTTTTTTAAAGAGCAGAAGTAACTGATTTCAAAAGCATTTAATACTGAATCTAATGAGAGCTGACTCAACTTTCAGCCTAATT
Source organism: Etheostoma perlongum (assembly GCA_026937815.1). Lineage (NCBI taxonomy): Eukaryota > Metazoa > Chordata > Actinopteri > Perciformes > Percidae > Etheostoma > Etheostoma perlongum. Next base: position 16,796,011 of record CM049389.1, on the reverse strand, counting down.
TTCTACATTTTCACTCACAACTCGACCACTTTAATGAAGCAGCGCTGGGCGCTTTTGATCTGAGAATATTGCTGAGCTGTGCTTTCTTAATGTGAACCATCAAATCTCGCTGCTAGACCCTGCTGTTAATTGAATTAGCCAGGCTCTATTTTTAGCATTTACCTACATTGGCAAAGATTTCAGACTTTACTCTTTTATTACTTTGTCATGCAGTAGCCTCATTCTATCAGCAGCCAGCCTATAATCCCTGACTCAGTAGCTTGCAGCTCTTGTTCTAGATGATTGATTTATCTGTTTGTAGCTGTCATGTACACACTCCCAACAGTGATTAGTTTGGAACGTGTGCGTTTGTGTATTAGAGTGTGTAAACCGACTTTCCATGGCCGGTAGGTGCAAATGATAGAGTCATTTCCTGTGTTGGTGGTGAATGTGTGTGTAAGTGCCTGTTAACAACTCCCCATGTCAGCACTCATGCTGCTAATGGCTCAGTATTACTCTGCCGGGAGAAACCTGGAGATGTGACTGTGTATGTGCGTGTATTTGGTGGGAGGTGTGGTAAACATGGCGAGTAGTAGAAAAAGGATTTTTTTAAGTGAAAATGAAAGCATAACCTCATGGTGATGTCGAGTTCTTGCATAATTGTATGCATTAGTCCATCCTTACTTTATCTAGTAGCCATTAGGAGTCACAAACCAATTCATGAAGACAAGAGGCAGAAATAATATGAAGTAAGGAGCAAGGCCACAATATAAAGCTGGAAAAAAATAGGAACAAGAACGAGCAAGGTGTGAATGCAAGACAACTGCTGTAAAACAGCAGTGAAGGAGTAGAAAAAACAAGAGGCAACTGATGGTGGGGGGGGGAGGAATAATATTTAGTTAGGTAGCGGTGTGCAGGTCTGACAGTGGTGCTGACACGAGAGATTCAGAAAACACTTTTCCTGCTAGCTTAGCAGATGAGAGAACAGGAGGGAGAGGAGGAGAAGCAAACAGAGAAAAGTTAAAGAGAAGAAGAGAAATGAAGTGAGTGAAAAAGCAACCACTACCTTTTTTATTTTCTTGACTCTAGTTTCTTTCCCATTGTTGGCCTTTCCATTGTTGTTGTCACTGTGATAAAACACTCTGGAAATGATTTTGGGTTTCTTAAACCACCGTGTCAGTAAAGCCCACTGAATTAAATTGAACCAAGAGAGCAATAGAAGAGAAACAGAGATAAAAAGGTTGGGGGGAGGAGGGGGGAAGAGAAGAAAAGAAACAAGCTCTCCCAGTAGAAGAAAACAGGGAAGGAGGGAATCGGGGACGTGGAGGAGGAAGGTGATGAAGCGAGCACTGAGAGCATGCTATTGAACTGGGAGGATAATGCTATCCGTGTAAGCTTACGTGTTTCAGCAGAGGATTTGACAGTCAATAGAGTTTAAGATCAAAAGGGAAGCAAGGAAGTAAATCCATGTTGGATTGGGTTCAATTACAAAACACTGGTAGGGAGAAATCTGTTATTTACTAGGCTACTATTTAGTTGGATTATCTAAAGCTCTTTTTCTCTTTTCATGGAATACATAACATTTCTGGCTTCATCTATTGCTTAAAGTAATAAAAGATGGATAGGACATAAAGTAAAACTGCAGCTATCTGTTATTTTAGAAATCAAGTATTCTACCGATTATTCCATCGATTAATCGGATAAGGAATGCTTTTGCTTTGTTAAAAAGCAATAGTAAGTATACAAAAGAGAAAAAAAAGACAGGTCTCCTAAAATAAACAACTAATTGGTTTCCCTTTTTAGAAGATGTGCATTGCTTAAATTGCATGCAGTAGTATTTTCTGTCAAAATAAACCCATTTAGTGCATTTAAGTGCCAAAATACATTCTGGGTTTCTGGATATTTTCAAATTGAAGGTCCGCTTGGTGAAGTAGTCTCCTAGTGGCAGAAAAGTAGGCGGAGGGACCATGGGATGTGCTAATTCTTGTCTCATTTGTGGTATGATAAACAGTAAATTCATCCAATTCAGTGCCCCATGTTGCTATATTCCAAACTTCTGTGAATGGCTTATTTTGCAGAGACAGACCTTTGGGTTAGCAGGAATCAATTCTACCCTAATATGAAGGAAGAAGAGTATTCTCAGCTTGTACAGCACCGGCTGTGACAGTGACAGATTTCAAAATGTATGTTGTCATCGAAGCCTTAATTAATAACCTTATGTTCTGTTTAATCATTTTAAGACACAGAACTGTCTGTTTACCAAGCTCAACCCCCTCCCTTTAGTTAATGCTGCAGCATCTGTCAAAGCCATTTTAGAGTTGACGCATCCAAGCGCGTGCGCGCCAATGTGACGTCAAAATGACGCAGATCTCGCTGGAGCGCCAGGATTTGAGTGTGTCCAGAGGGCGCGCACCACTATTTTTTTTTCAACAGTGCGGGGCAATGCGGAAACAGGAAGCCTGAACAAGGACTCTCAGAGTACCTGCAGGTCTCGCTTGTAAACTTATTGGGTTAAGAGGAGTTCTTTTATGGTGAATGAAAGGCTTGATCCGACCAAGAAGGTCATCAAATCAAAGCGAAGCATTGACAGCAGTGCTGCTGGCGTTGTTTACCTAATTCTTCTTCTTCTTCTAGTCCGTAGAATTAGCAATAGCACCTGTTCAAGAGAAGACTGCAACTAGTGTTGCGACGACCACACGGGAGTATAGACAGTTACAGTGCTCTCATGGCGTCACATCTGCACACGCCAGCTCAGCTGCACCTGCTGTAAAACACCCTAAGCTTTCCGTTCTCCCGTGGTAAATATGCAGTTTGTGGGCAGATTTACTACTAGAAATATTTTTTAACAATGAGTCCTTGATTTCAGACAGAGTAGACAAAAGCAGGCTTCTCCTTTCTAGACGACGACTACTGATTGCTCAAATACAATTAAAAACGGCAGCAATTTTCCACTTATAACGGAAGCAAAATTGCATCCTTGAGTCAGTGTTAAAAAAACAAAGGAACAAATAACTGCAGGGACTGTCAAAGAAGACAACAGAAATATGAATGATGGAAAATTGGGATCACATCATAAAGACATAACAAAACATGTAAGCTTCAGTAACACAAATGTGAATGGTCTTTAAAACATAAAACATCAATATAAAATGGAGCAACTACGCCTCAAATGCTCCGTACAAGATAGCAGTTAAAAGTGGACAAAAGAAAATTTGGATAAAGAATACAGACTTTGTAGAGAAAGATGAATAAGAATGGACTTTGAATTGTAAGGAGGGAGAGAAAAGAGGAGGAGGAGAGCAGATGGAAAGGAGTTGCCTGGGTGATTCTTGCCTTTTGAAGTGTGATGGGGAGACGATGAGGCAAAGACAGAGGGAGAGATGAAATAAATGGAGGGAGGGAGGGAGGGATGGAGGGAGAGAGGAGGAGGGGGGGGGCGGTAGGAGGGTGTGAACGGTGTGAACAACAACAAAACAAAACAGACCAGCAGTAGCAGACAGATGGGATGGAGCAAAATGACAAATGACATGCGAACAGACGCAGACACACAGTTACAAACACTAACATATGAAGACACATGTGGACACATATAGAGATACAGTGCATGGGCACACACACACAAAGAAACAGACATGCAATACAGTGGCTGCACACACAGGGGTTTTTGTGAGATGCTGCCAGTTGCCCAGATGGTGTATTGGTTGTTGTAGCTTCAACACAGGCTCTATTATTAGAAGGAAGATAGTCTGTCCAAAGCCAGAACCAGGCAGCACACTGGAGCCACAAGCCTCCATGAGTTTGACGGGGTTAAAACCGATTAGAGCGAGCCAGGAAAAAAATCTGCGGCTTCTAAAAAGAATCCGCACTATGGACTCTTTCAACATTTAAAAAAAAAAAAAAACAGCTCTATCTGGCAAATGTTTGAAGAAGCAATAATACAGCTGTACAAATGCAACTGATACTCCTAATAATGACAGTAATATGTCAAAAAAAGTTGTTTTTTCTGCCAGAAAATTTATAAAAAAGCTTCAGAATTTGGAAGATTTTCCAGATGTATAATTAGCGATCTTGCGCTGAATGATGACACGGTTTCGATTAAGTCATACAGATTTGAACGGCATGTGCAGCCACTGCTGGTGTGAAACAGCTGGCTGATTGATCCTGGCAAATTTCCAGGAATGCTAATTGATGGGTGGCGGCGCTGTGGAAATATACTCGGCTAGATAAAGTTAGGAAATAAGTTTGACCCTAGAATGGTGAGAGGAGTGAGACCTCAGTTTGGACAAAACTGACCAATACATATATAATAAAAGATCGATACTTGGCACCTGTGTATCGATACACTATTGCCATTGAAAATATATGTGATATAATGCTGTATCGATCCCCCCCCTACTCTATATATGGGCTCCCGCTCTACCAACTGAGCTATCCGGGCGCCCTTTAATGCAGTTTTATTTCATTGTGATTGTGTTTTACTACTATTACTGTTATATAGCTTTAACATCTATTTTATTACATTTTCATTAATTTTATTGTCTAGTTAACATGGTTCATTATTCAACTGTTTGTCTTTTTTGATGTTTTTACGCTCTACGCTTGCACTGACTTTAAACTTCACTAACCTGTATGAAAGATGCTATACAAATAAAGTTTGATTGATTGAAATAACGACAAATTAATAGACTATATCAATGGTTATGTACACCAGTGATAACAAATTACTCTGGGATAAAGTATTACCATTTTTAACAAAGCTTTCCACTGAAATACGGGGGATAATTCTGTCAATATTAAAAGAAAAGGTCATTGCTAAGAAAAAACACAAAAAGACCGAAAACTAAAATCCAGTGGTACATCTCTCAATATTTTCTGACAAGCCTAGCCCATATGTGGCACTCATACTGAACACATAAAGGCTCAAACACGAGCATGACTAACAGGGCATCATGGGGTACTATTTTCAGTCACGGATTAATACACATTTAGTGTGCTACTAAGTATTTACAGCAGCACACACAGTGCATGTGGGATCAAATCTAAAAATAAAAACTACAGAGCCCATACTCATGAGGGTAAAGGAACACGTCTCCCAGGGCAACAGTGTGGCTTTTAATAGTTTAAACTGACTGTAACTGACACAGAGGAATTAGCTATTTAAGGTTTTTGCTACAAAGGCAATCCTTTGGTTCTGATGTATTCATACAATTTGTTGACCATGAGAAAAAAAATATTTAATAAAACAACTAATCCTTTATATTAATTACGAGAAAATTTGTATTACTTTCTTTGATATATTGCAGTTTAAACCTGCAACTCTTTCTAAATTCCTTTCTCCCTTTATGATAAAAACAGTCTTCATTTGACCTCTGCAGATAGTCGCTCTTATCTGCTGTTCCTTCTTTGGAGTTGTCAATAACTCGCCCTGCCTTAAAATTATATGCTTTGCAGGAGAGTCTTGGGACCCAAAAGGGTTGAGAAGTACAGAGATTGATTGTGTCAGTTGTTACTGAGAGGTTAAAAGAAAGTAAGCCAATAAGAGGGCTTTGAGCCAAAGTGCCAGACCTGCAACCCTTAAGAGTCATCAGTCTGAAGCTGTTACCATAACAGACGGGAAACCACAACAAGAGAAGCTGAAGTAGCTGGAGCAAGGGTTCCTACACATCGTCTATTCAAGTCAAGACTTTGAGAAGTTATTCTTTTTCCAATGGAATGTAGGTTGGTGATAAAATGATGGATGCCAAAACTTTAAAGGAAATAATGTGAATTATGCCTTCCCATTTCCTGGATGATTTAATGACTGATAATACTGATAGGATGTGCAACATAAAAATACTTAATGATAGTATGTAACTAGGAAAAGATTGTTTTCGTGCTCATATTTGCAGAATTTGCAAACCAGTTTAGGAACCCTGAAAGAAAAGACCAGTTACTGAGGAAAATAAGGACTGGGATCAGTTAACTTTTGGTTCAATTAATAAAAAAGAAAAGAAGAACAACTGATAATCCTTTAAAGCCCCAGAAAACAGAATTTCTTAAACATCTTCTTACTATTAGTAATGGATATAATTTTAGAATTGTGTTGGTTATTACATTACATTTTGTCTTTGCTGTTTTTTGTGCTGTTCTTACTAGATTAAAGTGGGCAGGGCTCTGATGGAAAACCGTGATGTCACAAATTTATGTGCACCTATCAGGATTGAGAGATATCTAAGTAAAAATCTTGATCATAGCTGTTGGGTTGCTACCGTATCTTTGGATAAAATTACACTCACACAGTCCTGAAGAAGCAAATTAGCTGAGTTTTTTAGGGGTTAAACATTTAATAAATACCTACAAAAAATACAAACTACTTCCTATGTTGCCTATTTATTTCAGATTTCTCCTGTTATAGCAAACAAACACCCTCCCAGTAGCAGGAACAACCACAAGTCTACAGTCTGGAGCTAGTCAGAGGGTTAGTTAAATGCTACGCTTGTGCGGCCAGCAAAGTCAAAAAGTTTTAGTTGTCAGTCTGGCTTTGTCTGGACAGTCAGACAGAGCTGGCTTTACCGGCTGCAGGTTGTGGGCCGTTGTTACTGGGCGTGGCCTTATTCCCAAACACAGCATCGAAATCTACAGTCATGGCTGCGGTGGTCTGCTGCAGAGGCTGGTTCTCCATTCCTGAGGGATGCAGTTAAATGTGACTGATTAAAACCCTGTTTGGGTGTTTATGCTGCACGAGATAACTGTTGGACTATCTGCTTTAAAATAACTGTAGATATATACATCAAATTGTGATTTGGCTTGAATAGAAATCATGGCTTTGCTCTAGTAAGGATTCCTCCACCTCCCGCTAAACTAATCCCATTAGATTAGGAACATGGACATTACAGTCTCCAGCGCACTGCCATTGTTGTTGCTTAGTAACTTTGGATTCTGTGTAGGCTGTCGGGAATGTCAGGCTTTCAGCGGAGAGTTAAGCCTGTGAATGAGAAAATCCACTGATGCACCTTTTGTTTTTTTTTTTGTCTCCACCCGCATCCCTGTTGGGGATTAGGGCTTGAAGCCTCAGAGAGCGGTTGTCTTCATGGAGTCCACGGAACAAGGATGTACACCACAAAATTCTCAAAGACAGGCAGTCCAGCACAATGTCTATTGTTACAACTAAGCTTTCAGGAAACATAACAGTGATCCATAAAGATGATCTAGAATTGATAGCGATTAAACATGGCATATAGAAAAGGGAATAGTAATTTATAACATAGTAGTTTGTGTGTAAGAATCACCACTTTCCTATGTGACCCAACTAGCATCTCCATGCTTGGCTGGCTTTCTGGCACAGAGTTAGATGAAAAGATTGATACCACTTTCATACTGGTCTGTTAAATATGAAGCTACAGCTAGCAGCAGATTAGCTTAGCACAACTGGGCGCTGGACCATTACTGTCCAACAATCTACCTTCCTGCACCTCTAAAGCTCACTGATTAACATACTGTTTGTTTGATTTGTATGAAAAATATTTCTTGACCAGTCCCTGCAAGTTACCTGGCAACTGCTTACAACCAGAACATAGCCTGGTGTAGAACCTCAGAAAGAATGGCAAAATGTCATTTTCCACTTTAGCATTAGTACGAATTAAACAAGCCCAGGTAAAACATGTTCATTTATGAACTGTTAAAGACCTGCTAGGTAAAATATGGTTTGTTTTTTGGGTGGAGACAGGCAAGCTGTTTTCTATGTAGCTACATGGATTGTAAATGTAAATGGACTGTTTTAATATAGTGCTTTTTAGGTCTTAACGACTACTCAAATTCCTTTTACATAACATAGTACAGGAACCATTCACCATTCACACACGGTGGCTGAGGCACAGCATCGGGTCTTGCCCAAGGACACTTCAACATGGGCTCAAACCACAGACCTTCCAATTGACAGGCGACCGCTCTACCACTAAGCCACAGCCGCCCCTATAAATCATATCAATCATCATATCAATCATCTCGTCTAACTCGCTGCCAGGAAGCAAATTCCTTTTCCAAAATGGCAAACTATTTTAATAATTTAAAATACTTTCTCCTTTCAGACTGAACACTTCAGTGTTTCTGACGTGTATAGCCTTGGGTGTTTACTGACGTAAGTATCCTTTGTGTTGTTTTTGAGAAAAGCACAGGGGATCATTATCTCAGCTCTTTTGTCAGAGCCACTGATAGCGTAAGGGCCTGATACTTGAGCTAAGACGTAGCTTTGACTCTGAAGTCTGGCCAAACTCTCTATAAATGGCTTGAGTTTAATCCTCTTGTCATAAAGCCTGTAATACTCTGAACTAACAGTGCTTCCATATGCATCTTTGTGCTACTTTTTGATTTGCTGATATTGAGCTGAAATGTCAGAAATAGAAGGGGAAATATACTATACAGCAAAGCTAATATGTGAAAGTCAATGCTGTTGCTCAGCATTTCTGCCACAGCCACATTTTCCACACTGACAAACAAGAAAATGAGGAGAGGGGGTGGTTGAAACTCAGCTGACATTTCCCCGAGCTGCTCACATTGGTTACAGGGTTCATTATTTCAAAAGTACTGCGAGCATTTACAATGTAAACCCCTGCACCCAAACCTTGTTTAACTGTGTCTCTAAACAAGACACCGGCTGGGTAATGCAACATTAGTTTCTGATGTAGAGGAGGAAATGATGATGGGTGGATGGATGGAAGGTTTACATAAAAAGACAAATGAATGGCTCGACAGATGGGCAGACATGTGAATGATACACTTTGAACGACATACTGACTTTCTGCTGCATGTAGGTAGGTGTCAGTCTTATTTTTGCCAGTGCCTTCATATATGTGTGAATGCAAATGTGTGTCTGTGCAGGTTTTTCTACACACGCAGGCGTGTGTGCGCGTGTGTGTGTGTGTGTGTGTGTGTGTGTGTGTGTGGTAGCGTACCTCCCCAGGCACTGTTGGCAGTGGAGATTGAAGGAGTGCTCTGCACAGCAGGGATGAAGGCCGGTTGAAGATCAAACAGGTCACTGTTCAGATTGGGTACACTGGAGAGCGAAAGTAGAGAGAGAGAGGAGCGAGAAGGAAAGAGGGATAGTGAGAGAATAAGAAGGAGAAAGACAGAAAAAGGTAGGATAGAGAAAGGATTGATAAAAAGTGAGAGAAAATGGAAGGGGGAAAAAGAATAAGAGGGGCGATGAGAAAAAATGATGGGGAGGGGAGAATAAAGAACAGAGAGAAAAATGACGGAAAGAAAGGAAAGAAATCAAGTGAATAAATCAGCGAGAGATGAAGAGAAACAGAATAGAGAGGTATGGAAAGACAGACAGAGATAGAACATTCATATTTAATCAATCACGCACAAATAGCTAGAGTCACCACTAAAAATGTTCGTTTGTCACAGATAAAGATCAATCCTCGCTCTCCGAAGGGCTGTAAAAACTTCCACGGAGCAATAAAACCGTTAGGAATAGTAAATTCACAGCATGTTACAGTGTTCGAACGGTGAGTATAAATTTTGTTCTGATATCAAGATCAAATAGTTTTACTGTAACTGTTAATAGTTGGAGGGTGTGATACTAGGAGTTCTTTTTCTTTTTTAAATACAGGACACTTAAATACAGGTTTACCATTCTGGCTGTCAATTTTAACTTTCCTCAATTTAAGATAACAGTATTTTTGAAGTCATAATCTTTAAGAATTTCATAAAATCCAACCCCATGTTTGAGATCTTTTATGAATGGTATTGGTTCTGTATCATTCTCTAAATACCTCTCTATATATAGTCCTTTTCATGGTTAGGGGCGGGGTCAGCAATTCACAGGAAATAAAGCAGGTATGCAACAAAGTGTTACAGCTTGTAATTCTATCTCATTTTTAGTTTGTTTTACTATTAACTCTCCTAACACAGCACCAGAGCTGTATTAATAAGTTACTCCTAATGTTAACTAGGGCTGGGCGATATCTAGAAAATCAGACCTCACAATATTATTGACCGATATTGTTGGGTTGACAAGTGGTGCTTTAACAAAATATTTTCACAATTAGATTTGAGACAAATAATCATCAATAATGTGGATATAATGACTAAGTGGTTAAAGGCAAATAATAGAACAGTTAAAACAGTCTGGTAAGTTCATACAATGACATCACTTTATTGGAAAACCAAAAAGAAAACACTTTCCATATAACGATATCCAAAATCTAAGAAGATATCTAGTCTCATATCAGGATATCAATATATCGATATATTGCCCAACTCTAATGCTAATTGAGCTTTTCTACTGTTGCTAGTTTACATTAAAAGCATTCAACTGGTGAAACACCATGGCTTTTAATGTGAAACACTCAATGGAAACGCAATCAATCTATCCGTGCTCATAATTCAATTTCTAGAGGACTTAAAACTGGTGAACATATTACTGGATATAGAGTCAAACAGGTGTGTGTGTGTGTGTATATACCTGTTGGCAGACAGCATGGAGGTGAACAACTCTGGGGTTTGTGTGATGTGGTTGTTGTTGCCCATTGACTGGCTGCTGGGGGAGGCAGAGGGAGGAGTCTGCATGCCCATCTCCTTCAGACGCTGATCCTGGAGAACACACACACGCACACGCACATAAAGGAACAGCACAATGTGATCACAACAGAAAGAAAAACACCACAATGTGATCAGTAAAACAATAATTAATTGTCATTATACAAATAATACAAAGCATACAAATATTCTCCCACAGAAGCAAAACACCCCCAGCAGTCCTCCTGTAGCTTCTTGATGTTTGGAGAGCCTGTTAAGCATCTCATTGCAAACATGCCCAATGAGTCATTATGAGTAAAAGCATTAAGGACGACATTTAAATGTGTACCCTTTAGTAATATTAAGATGGTTCTTGGCTTTAGTAAGACTAAAAGCTAGGCCTGCTTCCAATTGAATTTCTAAAGGCAGTTTTTTGCTTCATTTTTCTCTGCCACGGTTGCCTGGTGGTGTGGTTTTCAGCATGCACAATCTATATAATGACAGACGATTAGTTTAAAGTACTTTAATTATATTGGTTTCTAGTGACAAAAAGCTCTCCCGCGCGGTTTTGACGCGATGCTAAAAGCCTCTCAAACTGTAACTGACCCCGTCCTGCTGCAGGTGCAGCTGAAATACTGACAGATATACAGACATCAGCAAAGTCCGGCCTCCTCTAAAGCTAAACTGAAACAACGTCAAGAACAATCCAGTGATCGGTTTTGAAATTAGCTTTGTGTTTTTGTTGACCCATGGTGATTAGGTCAAGACATCCACATTCTTATGTGGCTGTGCTGGCAAATTACTTTGAATTAGCACAAACAGGGCTTTCTGGAAAGAGCAAAATATTGGCACTTAAACACCACAAGCCAGGTGGTATCTAGTTCCGTTGTATTGGAGAGAAGGCAGACATCTCTACGACTGATATCTCCAACCAGGGACGTGCCCAGGTACGGGCTATTGTTGCCCGGGCAACTGTCCTCTGGTGAAAGAACCTAAATAAACTTTTCTTTCTTACTTTTCTTTTTTTCTACTGTGGTGGTTGCATTATTACAATAATACGGCAATCACTACTAAAGTTAAATCAAATTAAATCTCTATATCATCCAATCTTGCCCTCAGCAATGCCCCCAGTCACGTGACTTTGTTTACACACACGAAGCACCGCAAATGAAGCCCTCCTGCCTTCATGTGAGTTTTTAAAGTTATGGACATTATTACAAATGCCTTGTGAATAGTAACCAAAAAAATCCACTTGAGCTTTGAATAATATTGCAGCTTCAGCTTGCAACGTTTGCATCACGCAGCATTGCCTAAGCTATAGTAATGTAAAATACTATGTAGGTAGCATCAGTCTTTTACATTAGTGTGCATTCTGTAGAGAAGAAAGAGGCTCAGCGATGTGGTGGTTTGGGCTCTTGAATCATGCTAGGTTATACGTCGTTTACAGTCAATACGTAACATGAGTTTTCTACCAATAATCAGATGTGACGTTAGTGAAAGTAAAAGGCGCCTCATTTTATTAGATGATACATTAATGCCCCAATTGGTGAATGTAATAAACTTTGCATTTAAAAAAAAAGTATAGCCCAAGGTTAGTTTTGTGTGCTTCACAACAAAGACGTCTGGAAAAAAGAGAGCGCTCAAAGAAGCAGCTTAAAGATCTGCAATTTTGCAAAGCTGGATTAAAACTACCGGCAGGCCACCTGTGAGAGAAGCATTTGATAAAGTCAAGCAACAGTCAACCTACATTATTCATTTAATGTTGGCCTATTTTATCAGAAGCATTTTCTTTAAGTTGGAGTAAGCTAACAACTCATACACAGTAAATTGTGCCTGTCTTTAGTATTGTGAATTAGTTATTATTTTATGTATATATAAGTTCCAGTTGAGTAAAATACTTTTGCTAGCTGTAGTCATGTTGTATATTCTTTGTAATATACAGTATATACACACATAAATATTATCTATGGTGCCAAATCATAACATTAGTTATCTCAACCAGAATCATTGAGTTCAGCTTCAGTCTAAAGGTCATCTGGCAACACTAGTGTCAGTGTTGAGTTTTTAGCAAAAGTACAGTATACTGTATAAATTACTTTATTCAGATTCTAATAATTCTGTTCAAGATGAGGCCTTCCCCAAGGCTCCAGACCAGAGAGGGGGGAGAGCATGCAGAGCATCACTCAATAAATCAGACAGCTACATAATGAATGTGGTGTTCCTATAAAAAGGGCCATGTCAGTAAAAGCGCGATAGATAGATTAATGCTACGGCCAATAGTATTCTTAACTTAAAAGTACATTATACTGTAGAAGTTATTCAGAATTATAATGTTTCCTTTGGAGACATCTCCATCTTTGAAGACTGAATAGGGAGTGGGGGGGCTGCCTTTTTTCCATATTAGAGCAATGGCCCCACCAATTGTCTGTGCACGTCCCTGTCTCCAACACTGGGTGACTCACACCAAAACAATCTGGATTGATAAATAGCACAGGTAAGATATTTTTTTGAACATTATGTATAATGACAGTGAGTGGAAATACAAATAAAATGCATTCCATCTATTATAAGTAATCCATATCCATTTCTCCATGCAGTTTATATAACATGTTCAAACATGCCTGCACTGTTTTTGTATTATCCCATAGTTTATATATTGCTTTATTGATTGACTTAATCATCCTTGCTGTTTTATTACTTATTTATTGTGCCATCTGCCTATTCCCCACTGGATTGTATGACTTTTGCTGCTGCAATGACATCATTTCTCTACAAGGATGAGTTCATTTGTGTCTTATAATGTGGGAACATGTACTGCAAAATAACAGTAACAGAAAAGAAAAAAATCAGAACATGTACTGTTTGGTAGGTAAGGAAAGCAATTTACAGTGCAACAAAGGCGTGGATTCTCAGTATGGATGCCACAGAGGGAACAGACATGCTGCATCTCACACTGCCTTTCTCCATTTCATTTGTACATAGGCACCCAGGTGTTTTAATTCAGTTTAAAACTTTGAAAGTATGGAAATGAGCCAATTGACTTTACAACCTCTTCCACTTTTAAAAGAATTTGGACTTTGAGCAGATTAATAAACATGATGTCCCGCTGTACCAGCCTTGGCCGGGCCGAGTTCTCTTCATTTATATTCTGACAGTGTAGCAAGGAACAAATGGGAACTGATGTTATTGTTTGGGTTAAGGCCCCAGCTGGACAGTAGCTGAGTGTGTATGTGTTGAGTCCATATGGACACCAGAGCGTGCAGACAGCTGGACTAGAGTATTTGGACGACCCCTGCTCACCCCGGCTTTCTCTCTCACTCCGTTTCTTACGCCGTTATGTTCTCACTCACTTTGTCTTCCCTATCCTTTCAAACTAAACCCAAAGGTAATCAGTAGACCTTGGCAGAAACAGGGCAACCAAGGGCACAGAGAAAACAGCGTGCTAAAATCCAATCAACCGCACACACAAATAAACACACCAAGACACACTGGCAGCACACAATGCGCCCTTATCTGCCAGCGTATACGCATGTTTCACTCACACACACACACACACACACACACACACACACACACACACACACACACACAGATCACCAAAGCACACAGAGATATTGGCAACACTAGTAGACACATACTGTATCTTCTCTGCCAGGATGGAAGCATGCTTAACATGCACACACACACACACCGCACCGAGCCTGTGTGCCTGTTATGTAGCTTTGCTGCTCTTACTCAATTACAGTTTGCTGTAAGGTAGGACTCCCAAGGCTGGAGCAAGAAATGTCAACACATTTTACACTTGACTTTTCTATTGCTCGGCTCGCCACTGAGACTCTTGGCTTTTATCCTCATCTGGAGTTCAGCAACAGCACAGTCTGAGTTCTACAGCACAGAAAATTGCAGCACTATATATATAGTTTTAGTTTTTGTAGCAACAATTTTTGCCATTTTCCATGTCTCAAGTGTCATGTAGTGCAGCTGCAGATTTGAAATATTATGTCACTCTGCTTGCACAGTCACAGCATGATCTTCAATCTGAAGCAATGACTGCAGTTACACTCGTCATTTTGTGGTGTGGTTTTTGTGATGGGATTGTTTTTAGATGATTAGATGAAGATATATTTAGATGACCTAAGATCAAATCCCTCTATGCACAAACTTAACCTAACTTAATACACAAACTTAACCTAAATGTTTCTTTATCTTATCAAATCTTTTCATGCTTGACTTGTTTTTACACCTTTCCTCTAACAAGGTTCAATTATATAAAAAGTTTAGAAGGTGTTTGATAGCTACCATGTCTAGTTTTGTATGACCAACATTTGAACCTTGTGTGGCCTAGGTTCCCAATGGGGGTTGCAGAATTTTGGGAATATTCAAGGTGGAAGGTTTCCATGGGAAAGGGTTATTTGGATAGGGGTTGTTTGCTCAGGCTGTATATTTACCATATCATATGAAGATAGAAACAAATCTTTACAATATCATAATTAGACAATTGTAAACCATTCTAATAGAAATGGAAATAAACCAACAACTTAAAAAAAAAAAAAAAAAAAAAAAAAGTCTTCTTAGGCCTCCATAGCCTCTTCATTGATCGTATGTGTAAATGAGGCCTAAATCTAAAATGCATTCTTCATAAATTCTGAGAGCTGCTTGAATCAGAGTAAGAGGGGAGGACATTTTGACAGCAGTAACTATTGGACTTTAAGCTACTGCAGCAGCAGTCAGACCCCTGATTCAGAGGTGATTTGTTATAAAATTATAAAATCTGTTACCTTGAGAGCCTGCAGTCTGGCCTGTTCCTCCTCCAAGGCCTGCTGCTTCTCCTTCTCGTCCATGCGGCTGAACGACATGCCGGTGCTGGAGAGAGAAGAGACGGCGCTGGACAGAGTGGATGCTCTGCAAGACACAAGACAAAATGAAATATTTTTGAACCGATTTTGAAAGAGATTTAGGCAGCTATTTGAATCTCCTTGTCTGATTACGTGTCTTTAAAAGGGTTTGGGGGTGATACGTTTTAACAAAACCTGGTGGCAGGCTATTCATATTTCTACCTGGTGTCTGCATTTAATTCCTTGGTTTTCTTGCCCTCCAGAGAGGCCAGGTGCTGCTCCAAAGCCTCCAGGAGGCTGCTGGGAGCCTGAGAGAGAGAGATAAATATGAGCACAGGAAAGGAGAAAGACATTCAGTAATCAACTCAACTCTTTGAGAATGCTTTCACACTTTCTTTCTCTCTTATATGCAAACACACACACACACACACACACACACACACACACACACACACACACACACAGTTAGTTGGTCTCACAGGAAGGTAACAGTGCATCAGGCTCCAAGAATAGCCATGGCAACATGCAGCAAACACTCACACTGTTAACAGGAAACTTAAAGGAGAGAGAGAACAAAGGAGGAGGTTGAAAAACACAGAGCAAGGGAAAAGGTAGAGAGCAGAGGAGAGGCCGTGCCACTTCTTCATACGAGCAGAGAGCAATGCTTTCTGTGCCGTTTCTTTCCCTTTTCCCATTCAACTTCCCTTTGCCGTGTATTGCCTCTTTGCCTCGCTTATTTTCGTGATGTCCTATCATACGTGCACAAGGCGTGCCAGTATGTCTCTGCTCTGGTTTAACCAAATCTCAGCACATTTATTCCACATGGTGACTGAGATTAAACTCTAATCTTTTCTTTTTTTAACCTTTTTTTAATTACTTAAGAGTCACTTAAAAGCTCTTTGTTGTAATATGGCATAAGGCAGCTGCATTAAATTTGATCTCAACCATTGTGGAGTACAACTTAGTGATCAGGTTACTTGGCGATTGTTGCTATGTTACTACAGAAAACACAATTCGGCTGCAAATTCAAGTTCTGTTTCACTTGTCCACATTTCACAACACGTCTTCGGAGCTCGTTTGGTGCCTCGTTAGCGCTCAAAAACCAAGGGAAACAAGAAGGCAAAAGTGAACGAGGCAGCTGCATTATTAACTTTACAATCAGCGGTTCTTGGGTGCACATCTACAACACGTAGGGAAAGAAATAGTTTGGTTCCCGGTTGGCTGTGTAGAGAGGTGAGGAAATTCTTCCACTGATAAAATATGACAACGTCATGTCTGTCTCTCTATCCACAAGAATGCAAATTGTGCTGTCAGTATGGCTACACACATGCACGGAAACACACACACACACATTTGGTAGTGTTTTGACTTCTGAGTCCTTTGCGCCTGGCTACATAGCATGTTCTTGCCAAACTGTTGCCTGGTTGTTAAAGAAACAGAGACTCGCAGAAGAGAAAGAGACCTTCTTTAACTGTCAGTAGGTTTGAATAGGTGAAGAGAGGACCTTGTGTAGGCATAGTCAATATTAACACACCCACACCCACCCACCCACACACACACACACACACACATCCACCCACCCATAACCACACACACACACACACACACACTGAAAGTGCTAACTTTGGGAGGCAGGGAGCAGTAGAAAAACGTCATACCCGCCATAAAATTAGAAAAGACAATTCAACCTTTGATCTCGGTTTCCTTTTTTTTTTTTTTTTAATAATAATTACAGGCTTAATGCCCAGGTTATTCACTGTTAAAGCACCTCCGCCATGCATGTTGAGGCAATGATGTTGTGCATGACAAATATGAAATAAATGACATCTAAGGAGGAGGGTGGAATTTAAGTGAGCGAGTCAAAACCCGGTGCAGGGATTTTTTCATGCAGAGGTTGTAAGAGGGGTGAAGAGGTGAAGCCTCATTTTCTATTCATGAGGTTTCATGGCCTTTTGCTAGCAGTGCCAGAGCTCTGTGTGTGCACTTTGGTGTGTTTGTGTGTGTGTGTTGAGAGCTACAAGCAAGCCACCTGAAGCCAGCACACACACACACACATTGTACTCAACACCATATCGCTCAACACAGGAAAAAAAAAACAAGAGCATGCCTGCCAATGTATGAGTTGTAAGTGTGCCTGTTTGCGCACACACACACACACACACACACACACACACACAAGCAGGTCAGGTGTTCATGCAGGGGGGTTAAGCAGGTTGGAGGGGGCAAGCAGTAGAGTATGCAACCCACCACCTACAATGTATGATCCTTTTGTTTTCTGCGACAGACGTGGGAGAAGAAAAACGTGTATTTATCGACCATAGTGAACTTTGCAGTTTTACTTTGAGTAAAACACCCACACAATTTACAACTTTGCACATTGCAATGATTTTTAGTAACGCAAGACCACGGTCACATTTCATTGAGGCTGTAAAAGGTTACATTTGGAGTATGGGCCAAAGTATCCAAAAACCTAAACATACTAACCAGGGCTGCAAGTGAGGATTATTTTCATTATCGATAAATTGGTCAGTTGTTTGATTCTGATACCTAAATTTAGGGTATCTGTTGATACTCAGAACTGAACTGCTCTCATTTTGGCATTCAAAATGAAGACGCCGGTGCACTGTGAATGAACCACAGCAGAGACAATGTATTAAATGTGGATCTCTGGTCAATAAACAGTGTTCAATAGTCAAAAAGTACCACATTTTCAATTTACAATGATAGAAAATAGAAAAAATCAGCAAACCTCACATTTGATAAGCAACTTCATTCGTTTTTTTATCATTGTAAAGGTAATATCTTTGAGTTTTGGACTGTTGGTTGAACACAACATTTAAAGACGTTACAGAGGGCTTTAGGAAATCTATTAAAAGAGACAATACTCATCAGATTTACTGATAATTAAAACAATTGTTTGTTGCAGCCTTGACATTCTCTTGTCGGCATTTTCTGTCCATCGAATGATCCACAATCATTTCAACAATAAACCTGATGGATCCCAAAATGGCAGTCCATCGCAGTAAGCTGAATTGTAAATGGCTGATTCAAGTATAAAATCTCTGTTCAGCCTGATGTGTGTAACTGCTAAACCAGGGATATTTATAGTCCCTCCGAGGTCCTTCAATAACCCATTAGGAGGATACAAAAAATATATAAGTGATTCCTCTAAATTCCCAATGCTGTAAGATGAAAAGGCAATCCTTGACGATTAAAAGCAGAAACCATGTGGTCTATTCCCCCGAAGCGATGTGGTCTTGTTTTTCTAACCCTTTGTTGTTCCAATTATCATTATTTGTATAGATCCAAGGTCTTAGCTTGTGGTTCACAGTTGCTCAGGGTTTCAAACCCACGTGACACAACCTGCAGGAGGCCTGCTGCTGGCGCAATGTTTAAGCAGGCCAACTTAACACACCTCAGCCTGTTGTTGGATCTATAATGCACATTTCGAAGTGAAAGAGAAAGCAGGAAATCAATCAAGCCAGAGGGGAGTTGCCTAGACTAAGATCAGGTTAGACGAGATTGCGGTTTGAAAATAAAAATGATTGGGTGGAGGGTGAAGTAGAGAGAATGAGTGAACAAGTGGTAAGAGGGGGAACACAGGTATATGTGGGGGGTGAAATCAGGTGAGAGTACAGAGGGAGCAATGAAACCACACCACAAGTGTCGAAGGAAAGCAGAGAAGGTAGTAAAGCAGGAAAAGGAGTGAGAATCAGAAAAAGAGAGAAGAGGAAGTGGAAGGTGAGATGTACACTGACCTGTGAGAGATCTGGGATGTCACCCTGATCTATTCCAACTTGCTGTCGTCAAAAACAAAACAAATCAACAAAATAAAAAAGGGAGAAAGGTAGGTGGGATAAAATGGAGAAGGAAAATTAAAGAGAAGAGCAGGGTCCATTTGTAAAGAAAACAATTAAAAGAAAATGAGAAAAAGAAAAAAAAAAAAAAAACAGGGGAATTATTACTTCATGCAGCGGCAGTGTCAACATAAACGACAACAGAAATAAACAAGGAAAAGTTTTTGACATATAGATTGGCTGATGATCCAACCAGTCCTCACAGTGAGCAACGATGATGACTGGACAGTGATAAATATGTCTGACCAATGAGGGAGTGCGGGCATGGCGACCGATGATTAATGAAGTGACAACATTGAACACATTTATAAAAAAGGACAGCCACGGCAAAATCGTCTCCATAACAACTCAGACAGGGAACATTTGTGTGACTTTTCAGGACACACAAAGAACATTAAGTCCTGGAATTAAAAAAACATGACTTTTGGTTTTTAAACACTCCTTTTAATTGTCAATTTTATCAACAGAAAAACGTAATAATGGTTGATAAAAGTGAATTCCCTCTTCTTCAAAATATGCCATTCTAGACATCTAGCTTTAGCTTTTGGGCTTTGTTGTGTGGAGTTTTAAATTTCCATTAAGTTGTCATAGATGAGATCCCAAAATAGACAAACAAAATAAAATTTCATTTATTCAAAAGTGACAGCCCAGATGAGTCCAGGTCAAAGTTTCTGATTTCAATGATTAAATGAATGATAGTTAACGTAAAGGCCTAACTGGGTAATGTTGACACAGAATAAAGTTTTTAGAAATCATGGAAGACATTTTGACACGTCATATTGGGGATGCACAGATGTCAATAATACTAAAATCAATCATGGCTGATTCCATTTAGCTGCTTCAGTTTCAAGGTGCTGGTGTTGTCCATGCTGGCTGGCTGTCACACTGGCCTTTCTCCTTATATTGAATGCTTGATTTTTATAATATGTGAATTGCTATTTTTTTGGTACATTTTGATAATTTCTTTCACATATTAGTTCATATCTAGGTGCCATGATCTATTTCGATTTTGTAGCTTTGGAGAACGAAATGTTATGCTACACCCGTTTTTGGGGGTGATCCATCCATCCATTTTTGATCATTGAAGCTTGGCAACAGGGATGTACAATATATCGTTTTTTTCCTCATATTGTGCAGCTCTACTGGCAATGAATTTGTACATAATCTTTTCAAGGATGATGGTAAAGAGGCCCTCTACTGTGAATTGTATCTGTTTTTAAAACACCGCATTATTTCTGAAAATGACAACAATGACAGTTTAAGATAAGAGTCTACTCTATCAAGAGCTACATATATTGCGTGTTAATGTAACTTTTAGTAGTAGTAGCAGTCTGTGGAAGTTCTGCATTGTGCTAGCCAGTATATTGTGGGCAGAACAGTGGGTGGTAAAGGCCATGTGCAGCAGCCTGCTTACGTGCACTGTTGGGAATAATCTGAGAAAGCTGTTAATTCATGGACATAATATATACTATACTTGTCCCATCACAGTGAGTGTGCTAACACATGACCCCCCCCTTGTTTGAGACATGTAGCATAAAAACAGTAACTCATAAGTGTATTTACTGAAAGTATGTTTTTTAATTAAGCACTATGGTTTTAAAGTGCGTCTGTACAAGAACACACACTTCATTTTCCAGGGAGCTTATACAGTCAAAAGGGATTTTGTGTGGACTATTTATTTGAATGTACATCAATGCAGAGAATGTGATCCGCCAACGTATGGGACAGTATTCTCCCCAGTATTCTCCCCGTTTCAAGCCTGCTGAAACAAGGAGGGAGGGAAGGAAGGAACACTGCCCGAGAGGGAGGGAGGAAGGAAAGAAAGAAAGAGGGATGATCTGTGGGCACTGGGCGAAGGAGAACCGCATGAGTATCTGTCTTTGTCAGGAGAGAGGGGACGAGAGAGGGAGAAGAAAGGATTAGACGGAGGAGTGTGGCGAGCAGAGGGAGAGAGAGCTAACGGAGCACCTAACCACATCCTCCATCTTAGGGTTATTTTAGAGATATATATAGATATATATATCTATATATATAGACTGTAAGTGTCTGTACAGGAAATGTGGGGCATTGAGGGTAAGTCAGGTCCTCTTGTCTGCATACGGTACAGTAGCTATGTGAGCAAAAGTTATGGCAGTAAAGGGTTTTGTGGAAAATACACCTATCCAAAGTTGCGTTTGACAACGTTTGAGTTAATGTGTGTTAAAATATGTGTTTAGGTGATGTGGTCAGGACCAGAAACTGACAAGAAATTCTGAGAAAAACAGTAAAATAGTCATTTCAACAGGAGTTGCGCCTCCAAAAATGAATCTGGGGGGCAAAAATGGACTAAAAAAAAAACGCTTATGCCAAACCATATGTTTCATTGTGTGTGCATGCTCTTTTGTGTGTGAGTGTATGAATATACCTCGGCCACTTTGAGGAACTCCGACAACTTTGTCATCCTGTAGAGAAATTTCTTGTAGATGTCCAGAGCATCTTTGCATTGGTTCTTCTTCATGTCAAAGTATTTCTCTATGGAGAGAGAAGGGGAGGATATAACAGAAAAGAGAAATACAGATTTTTTTTTAAAAAGGACAATGAAAGTAAGGAAGTGTTGAAGGGAAGGAAGGAGGGAAGAGAGAAAGGAGTCAGGAAAATTAGTGCATGATTGATCGTAGACAAACGGAAGCACATGCCAGCAACATGACAGCTTGTCAAAACCTACTGTGCTGCCATGGCAACCCGACTGTCTGCACATATGTGTTTGTGTGTTCGAGTGTGTTGGGTTTGTGTTTACATATCTGCCATACATGATTGTGTGTGTGTGCGCGTGTGTGTGTGCATGCATAATCTATAGCTATACTTACACCTCATCATTTCTGACCCAAGTAGGAGAGTGAGCACCAGTTGGCTAACAGCTGTGTTCATCCTATTAGTGAGTGTGTGTGTGTGTGTGTGTGTGTGTGTGTGTGTGTGTGTGTGTGTGTGTGTGTGTGTGTGTTACCCAATAGGTTGATGACCCCTTCATTGTAAGCAGCAAACAGCCTTATGGAGTCTTTGAAGAGCAGCATGAAGGCAGAGTTGATCACTCCGTTGGTCAGCTCATTAGGGTTGGCCTGGAGAAACCAGAGGTAGAGAGAGAGAGAGAGCGTGAGAGAGAGAGAGAGAGAGAGAGAAGACATCTCTGTCACATCTTTTCAAGGCTTTTCAGAATAAAAGCATTGCTCTCAGACATCTTTTTCCCCAAATACAACTACCTCTCTCTCTTTGTATGATGCAGACCAATCTCCACAGGGAAACTGTCAATTCAGTTTAGGTAGGAAAAAAAACCTTATGTCCAGACACACAGACAGACTAATTTCCAATTTCTACAGATACCCACCCACCCTCTCTGTATGTGTGCACGCACATGCACTCACTCACTCTACCTGGAAATCCAGCAGAGCATCCAGCTGGTTCTGAATGATGGGCAGCGTCTTGATCAGCTTCTCTGTGCTCATGGTACGCATCACACCGTCAATCCTGACAAAGCGGGACACAAAAACACACAATTTCAGCAGGCACCTTGTTGAGAGAAATTCTAATGCAAATGTTGATGCAAATTACGAAGGACATAAAAAAGGAGCCAAAAAATAATTATTGGAAAAAAGGAAACTAATGTTTTCTATACAAAACTTTTCTCAGTAATGCTATGTACCGGCTACTCGAGATGAAAGACTTGCAACGAATTGCAAATGAAACACATTTTGCAAAATAGATAATGTCTGCTCAGCAGGATCAGTGTGACAAATTACTCAGTGTCTTTGCACAACAGTTGGACTTTCTCAAACTGAAAAGATCTTCCAAACGCAACCTCTAGAAATGATGCCACCACTGTCACTTTCATACAAAAGTCTCCAGCAAGGCTGCATTGTCATTAGTTGACGCATTCAAATATAGGGGGGGGGAGATATATGCAGCATAGTATTATGATATTTTTTGTGGCAATACTGTATCAATACACAGACGCCAAGTATTGATTTATTATTATGTGTGTGTTGGTCAGTTTGTCAGCTTGACAATCCCATTTTGCAGCAATACAATTGAAGTGACATGAACAAATAGAGAAATATATATTTTTTAGATAAAACAGATGTTGACAAAGTTTCCTTTTGGGGACATCATTTGAAATTGGGAAAAATTTGAAGTTGGAAAAAAGGTTATAAATTGCAACATATTGCAGAATATTGTAACAAGTGTTAGATATAAAGACACATACAGCTAGTCTGGCTCTTTCCAAATGTAACATAATCCACGTCCTAGCACCTTTCAAGTTCACTTTTGTTTCTTTAGTAGTGCAAAAACAGATTTCTATAGTGGATTTACAGGGGGTTATGGGCTTGATTATTTCTTGGCCTGGAGCAGGGACCAAACGGTGACGACAACCAGGCTAGCTGTTTTCCCCTGCTTTGGGAAGTGTCCGACAGCGGAGCTCACGCCTGAGGACCCCAGATCAATTAACCAATGGCAACAGAGCAGGGTCCCCTAACGTGAGGTGAGTCCTTTTCTGCCACCAAAGTACTACTTTAACTGTTAATTTCCCCCCCATTTTTGCTCAAAATGAGGGGCATGGTACCTTCCGTGTAAACAATATGCTATAATAAAAGTGAATTAAAAATACAAGCAAGTCACACAAAGAGTGACATATTCAAGTAGTACAGGACAGATACATTGCTATCTTGAGTCTTTTATTAAAGACATTTGTAATTGGCATTAGCATTTTTAACAGCCATGTTTAGATAATAATGTACTATAACAGATAATGTATACAGATATAATATATTTTGCACAAAACAAACAAATCTTTTGTGGTTCTTTCAATTTAGTGCCAAAAGTTAAACACTGTCTTTGGTGTGTGACAATATTAGCTTGCAATGATGTATGGGGTTGCCATTGTGTGTGTATGTATGTGTATGTGTGTGTGTGTGTGTGTGTGTGTGTGTTTGTGTGTTTGTGTGTTTGTGTGTTTGTGTGTGTGTGTGTGTGTGTGTGTGTGTGTGTGTGTGTCCTCCCCTACCCCCTCTTCATTTTGGTGAAATCCACAGCCACCAGTCTGTAGGACATGGCCTTCTCGTTCAGGTACCGGCTGTATCGTCGGATGAAGGTTGACATGTCGTAACCTGAGAGAGAAAAGGAGACGAGAGAGACGAAAGGAAGAAAAGTGAGCTATGTGAGTCAATTTGTTGTCTAAATACACAATATACTGTATGTATGTGTATACATACATACATACATACAATTAAAGCTGCAAGTGTCTTTTGAAAGACCGAGTGTTTGTGTGCTTTACCTTGCAGAGCTCCCTTGTCCAGGAAGTTGTGCAGGTTAAACAGAGTGTTTCTGGAGGCCAGGTACTGGATTAAACGCTGGGAAAAGAAAGACAAAAGTTTATTACCAAATGAACCTTAAAACAGAATCTAAATTTGATGGTTTTAATTATTGAATATCAGACTCCCTCGCTGAACAGTTTGTTGATAGGGTAACTTTTGAAGTGACAATGACACAATTTTCCATGGATACCAATATAATATTTATATATTATGCAATCAGCCTTCATTTAGATAAAGGATTTTTTTAAGTTACAAGTGGGTTTCTGATTGGTAAGTTGCCGGTTGGACTTCCATCCTAAAAATGCTTTGAACCATTCAGCAAAGGCCATCTTCTCTAATTTAAGAGATTACTGAGATAACTGAAAATAACTCGTATCCACTGCCTGACAGATGGCAATAGCTTGTACTCATTACCCAACAGCTAATAACAAAGAATGATATAATTCATCACTGACATTAAAAGTCTCAATTAAAATGCAGCACATAGCCATCTCTGCTTCGACTCAAACAATGAATCTCTCAAGACGTTGAGACGCAACGTGATGATGACACTGTGGCTCTGCCCGGTGCTTAGTGGTGCCCATGACGATTGTGATTGGTTTAACGAAATGCCAATAAACCAGAGCATGTTTTTCTCCCATCCTGGAATGCTGTGTGGAGTAGTCAGACCCTCCCCTGCAGCGCTGGGGAGGAAGGTCTGGCAAAGCGAGACTACATATAAGGAAACCCAGAGTGGGTGGGGCTTTGCACTTCAGCAGGGAGGAGGATTGATTTTAAAAGATAATTTTCTCCATAGGACAGATGAAGACATGAAAGGGGAGAGCTGCGCGGCCGCTGCGTCGAGGAGTAAACCTCCATATATGTGCGCCAGCTCTACCAGCTGAGCTAACCCGGCCACACGAGGGAGGAGGATGTAACCCACGTCTTCCTCCTGCTGCTTCAGATGGCTTTAAGCTCAGCTGCTCGCATCACCTCAGGCTGGGCCGTCTATGTTTAAAAATGAACAGTGTTTCTTTTCACATGACATGTATTATTAGGATTATTATTATTTTTTTTGGAATAGCACACAGAACTGGCGAAGGATGACAAATAGCAAGAGGAAGCGGTCAGAAAATTAGATTAAATCTTGTCTACAGATAGTGATGAAACATATCAACCCTGTCATTTAAAGAGCATTTCTGACATCTCTGTTCATTTTTGAACATTTCTTTCCACTGCTAACAGAAACCCGGTCCCTTTCCCCTTCCAACTCAACACTGGTTACTTGTTCGTTTTGACAGATCTGATGTCACTAAGCAGGTGCTGGAAGCTCTTTACTTCCCATTTCCCACGGGAGGTTTGCTCATCGTGTCTGCTCTTTTTCCTCCAGCACATTGCTTCACATTTACACAACTTTATACTCTCACACCTGGGAGTTGCCCAATGCATCACGGTTTTGTTTTGTTTTTTACTGTTTCTTCCGCTCCTCTTTGAGGTTTTCTGGCCTGCTTGAGAGAACCTCAATGTTGAGATATTAATGAGGAAGAGAGCTTTACTTATTCTCTTTCTCAAGCCCAGGTTAGTCTGGCAGTGGCTGGAGATTCAGAATGTAATCAGACCTTTGGGTAGACTACGGTCCCTGAGCAAGTGCTGGTAGCTCATCCATATTTCTCCAAAACTGTCTTGTTCTTGGATCGTTAGTGGAGATGGGCACCAAAATTTGAGTCAGCATTATAAACTTGCATTACAAATACACTACCGGTCAAAAGTTTGGGGTCACATAGAAATTCCCATTGCACTCCATTGTAGACAGAATGCCAGCTGAGATCAGTTGCATTGTTTTTTTAACCAGGGCAGTAATCAGATTACATTATGTGCTTACATAATAGTAAAATGGTTCTCCAATGTTTTTCTAGTTTTTTATTTTTAAATGATAGATTAGTACACAGAATGTGCCTTTGGAACATTGGATGAATGGTTGCTGGTAATGGGCAATGTAGGTATTGCATTAAAGATCAGCCCCCCCACCCAAATTAGCAGGTATTCTGTCTATAATGGAGTGGTATGGAAATGTATAAGTGACCCCAAACTTTTGACCGGTAGTGTAATTCAACATTAGACATGATTCTTAACTACTAGTGATACACAGATCTCACACTTATATCAGATATAGGACTGATCTATTCAATTAATTTACACATTTATATAATGAATATATTATATACCGGAATGAATTTGAATTTGTGTTTAAGTGTGTACTGATGTATTGCTGCATTTAAAAAAAGTTTTTTGTGATGACATTTTTTTATTTAGAAATTTCAAAGTAACTTTGAAAAAATAGAAAGTTAGGAAAGTAATGTTTAAGACAAGTCTGATGTTGCCTTACACATACGAGAATGATCCCAGTCACTTCCACACAGTGAGGAATACAGCTTATTAAACACTAGTATCAGTTTGGTACTTGGTATCAAACCAAAGCCCAAGTATAGGTATCAGTATTGAAAAAGCCGTCTCGGCTTATCCCTATTTGCTACCCTTTACTAACCCTAGTCTTTACTAAAAGATTCAGGTGTCTGAAAACAAAACAAGCTGTGATGGTTTTAGCAGCATTTATGCAATCTGTAATATATTCTATGTCCTTTTAATTGTAGGACCTTGGGCTCAGTAGAAGAACTGTGTTGTGTACAGAATGTACACAAAGAGAAGACCCTCAACTACATTCAACTGTATTTGCACCTGGAAAACACATCTACACAGGAGTCACACAGTGCCAACTCAACCATGAGCTAACGCCACCATACAACTGAAAAGTGAAACAAGTTCTTCTGACAGATAGTATTTGCAAAATTGTGAGGCAGGTTATGAAACAAGTTAGCTTGTATTATTAGTCAAATATGCTACACTGCTTTCACTAACTGAATTGCATCTGTAGTGTTAATTTGCAGCACTACCTTAAAATAAAAAGTATAAAATACATACATACATACATGTACATACACACTCAGACTAATACTTTACCTTCCGTATTTATTTTAAAAGATTTTAAAATAAAATAAATAATAAAAAAAACCTTTGGTTTGTTGAGTATTGTGCTTTAAGGTAGTCAGAACTGTGTTTCCTATGTATGCTCAAGTATTAGTGAAAAGGATATAATTCATTTGCAGTAAAACTTTTTAAAATATTGTTGCCAACTAAAACGGTTAGGGAGTAGTGAGTCCTAACTTGAACTCTGCACTCTTAAACCTCAATATTTAACTTTATCTCAAGACTAGACCTGAACTTGCATGATGTCCCTCATGTGCAGTGCACTGGAACAAGTCTTGGCCACCATCCATAGTTTGGGGAACTCAGCCTCAGGCTTCCCAAAAGCATCCTAACGTTAAGGCCGTCTCTGT
This sequence comes from Etheostoma perlongum, assembly GCA_026937815.1. Classification (NCBI taxonomy): domain Eukaryota; kingdom Metazoa; phylum Chordata; class Actinopteri; order Perciformes; family Percidae; genus Etheostoma; species Etheostoma perlongum. The sequence goes on along the minus strand of CM049389.1, from coordinate 16,768,121 downwards.
CCAACTGACTTAAAAATGATCTGAGATTTGCCAGTTTGCCAATTCCCAAACTGGCAGAGAACCAGCGCTCGCTGGCTGGTTGAAACATCTGAGAGAATGTGTGTATGTGTTTGCTAGCACAAATATGCTTGAGGGCATGTGTGTGTTGGATTCAGTTGCACTGACATGTTTCCAAGGGCTCTGGGACTGTTTAAAAAGCCATACAGGATTTGATTCGGTTCTCGGGCCTTTTTCGTGTGTATGCTCACACTGTGGGTACAAAACTTTGTTCACGCAGCCCCATGTAGGGATTCAGCTCCCATCTGTGAGCTGAAATTTAGTCCCATAAAAAGGTTAACCATTAATTTCAGGGTTAAAACCTTTTTTGACTAGGACATTTTAGAGTTCCAGTTAGTTGTAACTCTAAGGTATGGGTTGGGGTGCAAGCAGAAGTTATGGTAAAGGTCAGAGTAAACTTGGGGAAGTAAACTTAAATAAGCCAACAATTTTAACTTTGACAACAAGTGCAGTACTTTGTTCCCATCATGTTGTCAATAACCCAAACTCTTAATCTTGACACTGCATATATTAATTTGCTCTGTAAATATATTTACTTCTTTTAGTGACTCATATACATGTACTAAATTCTGGTTTACATAACTGCTGCAATTTCTGTCTACAACAAATATATATTTCATATATGTTATATTTACCCCTATATTTAACTTCGGCACTATTTCATGGCTTAGATGACCATTTTTACATGTACTTATCTAATAAGCATTGTTGGAGGGAGCCTGAGATCAAAGATTTACACAGCCAACAACAGCTTCTCTGTAATTGTTGTTCCACATGGAAAAGAACTTGAAACAAATCCAAACAAGTTATTTTTATAATCAAATAATCTACTTACTAATTTTTGATTAATTGTTCAGTCTATAAAATGCCATATGTTAATCACAAGCTCCTACAGCCTGTGGTGATGCTTTCAAAATAATTACAAAAATATTCATCTACATTTAATTAATTATTTTAGCTCTGAATGTAAGTGGGTAACATGCCCTCAGAACTACCTCGGTGTGTGCGTGTGAGTGTGTGTGTGTGTGTGTGTGTGCGTGCGTGCGTGTGTGTGCATGTGTTCTCTTAGGACCATGACAGAGTAAGGAGGTAAGATGAGATTCTGTCTTGACTATACGAGTTCAAGTTTTAGGGCAAAGAAAATTTAGCTTCACAGATTGAGAACTGCGTTATGACTTTAGCATTCTGCCTGGGTAAAAAATGAACCCGGGTGAAGACAGAGAAACTTAGACAAAATGGTCACGGATAAAGAGAGGAAAGAGTGAGATATAGCGAAAGAAAAGCACTCAAACTTCACAAGCTCTTTCTTTGCTTTGTCTTGCCTGCCGACTACTCTCTTCCTCATCAAAAGTCCATTTGACGAGAGCCAGCGTTTCTCCCTCAGCCTTAAATACAAAGGCAGAGGCAGAAAGAACCCACACTAAACACATGGATACAGTTAAAATGAAGAAAATCTATAAAAGGGGGAGAAACACTCAGCACGGAGAGAGACAGAGAAGGAGACTCAGAAACCCGCTGAGCCCTAGATTATTCGGCGAAGACGGTTCCAAGAAAAAGATGCTGTTCTGAGAGGAGATTCAAATTTACAGAAAAAAGGTGTAAGAATGGATAGGGGAGTGTACAGAGATAGAGAGTGGGGGAGGGGGTGAGACGGTGAAGCAGGTCGGCTCGTCAAATAATTCATGTTAGCATATCGGAGAACAACCTCATGTATTATTGACACATGTAGATCCTGGCTACTCCCAACACCGAAATAGCTAGACACCGAGCTACTCTTTTTCTCCTCTCCCTCTACGTCTTTCTCTGAAAAGTGTCCAAGTTGGTGGTTTCCCTAGTAACACCATGGCCTCAGCACTGACCTGAAGTGGGTTTCTTTTTTTTTTTTTTAAATTGTGTAGTCACATTATGGTGAGGAGAAGCCAGGGCTGGAGCTCTGTAAAACATTGTAGCTGGATGACGATCTAATCAAGTCTCGCTTGACAATAAAATTGTTTAAAATGGCTTCTTCTTTCTCTATAACACAGGAATGCTAAGATAGGGTGGAGATACACTGTATAGCTAATAGAATGTGGTCACACCTGTCTAATTACTTTTGGTCTTGGCCTATTTTTTTTAAATTTTTTTTAAATGGTTCAACCTAGCTAGGCCCTTTTGTTCCAAGTTTTCAAAGAAAAAAGCAGCTCTGATTGAAGGGGCATATTGTATCAGGTATAGGTGAGATGATGAAATACAATCCAGGAAAGATACTTTAATATGTCTTTCACACCACTGGCCAGGGTTGGCTGATCGTGCGTTCAACCTTTTGGAAATTCAAACCAAGCCAGTTTACATGGGTATATCCCTGGTTGTGACAATTTAGAGATTATGAAATGCATAACAATTACCTTAAGTGCTAGACGTTGGGCGGGGCTTTACGCATCATACTCAGCAAACCGCTAACGTCACATATACACCAGTCCAGTACCACAAGAACTAATGTTTTGTAGGTATATGAATGTATCATTGTGCAGTAGGAAGAGAGAAATAAAGCTTAAATTGTGTTTGTTTTGCAGTGAGTATGTTCTACAGCACAAATTAATAACCATCAAAAGACTAATATCTCCTCTGCATATTTATTGCAGCAGCTGGAAAAGGGAGTAGGTTACTCTAGTATCGATGTTTGACTATTTTTAAAACGAGGGAGAACATTTCTCTTTGTTTGATGTCATTAAAAACCAAGTTGGGCTTTCCTGTCGGCATCACAACTTTTTTTTTTTTTTTTTTTTTTTTTTTTTAAAAGAAAGAGAAATAAGATAAATTCACTCTACCCAGCAGCCGCACTGAACTGCAGTCTGCAGGTGGGTGTCTCGAGCATAAGAGAGGGAGTATGAGCGGCGGTGCAGAGAGAATTAAACTTAAAACTTATTTTCATACGTTTAAGTTCTAACGCTGGGTGTTTACAGGCAGTTTGCCTGTAAAACTCTGCTGCTGCTCTGCCAGAGGCAGTCAGAGGACTGTTGAAGGAATTGAACCGCTCCCCTCTGCTGTTGTTGAAGCTGCCTGTGAAAATCCTATGGTAGTCTATGGTGAAAACCCAGCGTAAAGCACAGTGAGACATTTTCGTTGTTGGTTTTTTTCCAAAGTGTGCGGCAACCTATGACCTTGATCCAACCAATCACATCATTTGTCCCGCTTTGGCTAGTTGGGGCCCAGGTTGTGTGCAATTTACATTGAAATTGAACCTAGTCCTACCCTGATCCAACCACCCTGGTGACCTTGGGGGGCGGGGCCGAGTATATCAAGGAGGGTTACCCCATTCAAATACATAGTCAACCTGGGTTAAACCCTGATTGAGCCATTGTTGTGAAAGGGGTAGGAACAGATCCTTGAGTTTAGAGGCTTGTCAAATGATTTAACACTGCACAGACATTTACAGCAGTATGAGGAAGGATGTTACTGCTCTAGATTTCTAAATGTTTTGCACAACAACCCTGCATTTTTTTTTAAACCTGGATCCCCCACTGCTTCAATGTAGTGGTATGATTGAAATGAATGAGGATGCTGTGCTTTTTCATGCAGTGCTGTTCCCTGCCTGAACACAGCTTAACGCTACAACAAACAATGACATTATTTGGGAGAATAGCAACTTTGTAGCAGCAGTATGAGGAATGGTTTTCACAGTTTGGTGTGGAAGAACATGATCGGTCTGCACGGAGCCCTGACGTCAAATGAATTCATACCTCAAATGAATTCATTGTGCCTGAATGGGGAAAAAAGCCCAGCAGCCAGGTACAATATCTTGTGAAAAGTTTTCCCACAACAGTGGAGGCTGTTAAAGTAGCAGATCAATGTCCATAGTTTTGAAATGTCACATTAAATAATCACACTCATAATGTTTGACTTCACAATAATCAGTATTTGTATATACATCAGTGGATACTGTTTCTGATATGTTTAAAAAGAGCATGACAAGATAATGGTAGCGGGCTGTTGGCTGATTGGTTGGACATCTGGTTAGCAGTCATTGGTTGTCGTAGCGACTGTCATTTATAGGCATTAACTAGAAATTGTGATACGAGTAAAATTAGGGCAGTAAGAGATTTATAATATTGGTAAATATATTATAAATTCTGTTTACCCTTGAGCCCCAGGCTGAAACAGAAATAACTTTATAGGTGAAACCATAAACTTAAGGCTCATTATGAACTGGCTTGTACGTCATCCTGCCGTGTCTGAGGGCAAAGGTTTGAGACCATCTGAACCCCCTCATTACACCATCATTACACCATCTGGCAAATTCTTCAACTGAAGCAAACTGACCCCTTTACATATTAGATTAAAGCTGCCCCCTCCAAATAAAATCCTACATTTCTAACTTTCTACCCAGAGGAGGCAAGGAATGAAACTCAAGGCTGAAGCAGAAGTGCATAATTTGCCCAGAAAAAGCTGTACTCCTTGACTTCAGATCTTTTTCATCTCTCCTTCCTTTGGTATGCAGCTTACCAACGTCACATTACATGGTATCTGGGAAGTTGAACCAGTTCCTGCTCAGCCCTCTTTGGACCTGCCAATGTGTACACATAGCCAGCAGGGAGGAGGCAACCTGGGTCTCAAAATATATATACATATTTTTTTAAGTCACATTATATCGTAACTACTGTCTAGAGGGAATACAGATAGGTTATCTCCAAAAGGGGGGGTCAGGGAGTCCACATGGGGATTAATTGTTGGCTGCAACTTAACTTTTTACATGCACAAAATCAACAGAAATGACTGCAAACTGAGCTCCACTGAAAGGTGATGACTCACACAAGAAGAATGAGTCGTGATCAGGCTGTGTTGAATGAAAGCAGATCTTATGCAAGCTGAGAAACACACACAGGGAAACAGACGTGGGACAGATACAGATATGTGAACACACACACACACACACACACACACACACACACAAACTACTTTCCTGCCTTGGATTCTCCCCCTTCATCTTTTTTCATCCTCCATCTTTTTTCCTCCTCCTCTCTCCTACGTAGTATGTCTCCTCCTCTCTTACACAATCATCTATATAACCTCTGAATCCAATCTAAGTGTGAAAGAAACAGTCACAAAGTGCAGCTGTGTGTGTATGTGTGTGTGAGAGAGAAAATCTGTGCCTACAAGGTGACAAGGCTGATAGTGTGTGGGCGCCGGCTCTCATGGGAGCAGTTGTGTCTTGCTGTTGGATGAGTGTATGTCTGTGAGGTCAATGATGCAGCTACATGAGTCACCATTTGCACACACACACGCACATGCACGCACGCACACACACAGAGTATTAGAACAGTTCTCCTGACTTGTACACTGTATTTACTGAAACATTAAGTGCAGAAACAAGAGTCAGGTTGAAGTGCATCAACAATCAGAGCCAATCATTGGGGAATTTGACTGTCTCAGCTAGAGTTATGAGATTACATTTTGGTCATGAATGGTAGAAGAGCTGCAAAGTACAAGTTATTTTAAGGCACAAATACGTCATATACATTTTCTGAATAGACAATGTTAACTAAATTGCACTGGGAGCAACTTCCAAGACTTGGATAGGCATGAAATTGTACAAAAGTACTAAAAGGAGAGCAACTGTGTTAAAGATTTAACACAAAAACAAGTTAACTAGAACTCCCGGGCATTTTACTAAGAAACACAAAATTCAAGAACTTTGTGTGCACCACTACAGATTACGCTTTGGTATAGAAACGTGATAAAACATTCAACACAGAGTAGTGCCTTTTCTAGCTTTGTGTCCGTATCAATGGTGGCTGAGGCTCATGGGTATTGTAGTATTTAATGCCAGCCGTCAAAACAAAGTGAAAAAAAAAAAATTAATACGCTCTTAAAAACAAGTTGAAACTAGAAGATGTCTCGGAGAGTGCAGACCTCTGCCAAGGCATGCCTTATCTCACAATGTTACTGCAGTGTGAATTTTCCCGGTCCAAAACTCATTTTTCTGATTATTCCAACACCACATGGATGCAGCACAAATGCCTTATCTCGCAAGGTTAACAGAAGTGAAAAATAATATGTGATTTGGATCCTCTTAAAAATGTAATGGGTTCTCTTGGCCCGTGCTACATCCTTCAATCAGTTTCATTAAACTCAGGCCAGTAGATTTCCATTTATCCTGCTGACAGCCAGACAGACAGATAAGCACACCAACAAACAGATAAGCCCCAAAAAACATAACATCCTTGGCAAAGGTAATAATTCAAACTAATGGCCGTAACATAAACAAAGAAATAGATATGACTATCCAGGGGACTTCTGTCTTTCTATGTTAAGTTACATCAAAGAGATCAATAAAAGGAAACCTTTCAAATAGGAACTTACAATGCTAAAAAATACCTAGTCATCTGCACCTCCTACTTTGCTCTCTATTGTCCCTGCATCTATATTTATCAACCAATCAGAAATCCAGATCCTTAATAATGAGTCATCTTATGTACATATGGGTGTGCCATAATGTTCAGGTGTTTGACCTGATATAGAGTCATTATCCATTGGAATGCTGGGTAAACATACAGCACATTAGGAGTAGTAAAGTGTGTATATCTTCACAAGATTTGTTCATAAAATATTTAGGTAATTATTCAGAAAGATAAATAATCTGGGCATGAGCCACGTACATGGAAATCAAGTACTTTTATATTACTAGATAATTTGTAACTTGAGATCAAATGCAGTGAAACAGCTAATTGTAATGTATCAAGTTAAATTGTATCGAGGGGGGGCAGCAGCAGAGCTAATTACAGTACTGCTAATTAAACCTGGCACTTGAAGAGAGACTAGTGGAAGGAGTAAAACGACTCAGATGCAGTATCTTTACGTAAAAGTATGCAACTACTGAGCCAACATTAGAAGAGACGCTATAAAAACTCATAATGGCTAAAAAGAAAATAAGAAGTATTATTCAGTTTCTTGGCATGCATGACTGGACGCTTATAGGGGTGGGAAAGTGGGTTTTTGCCATTTCATGGAACATTAGTGGCTGCACTGCAGTTAGCCCTCTAAAACCCATGTACAGCAAGGTATGAACATATATTGTGGATTTCTTAGACAAAATGACCACACTTACCTTCAGTACAAATGCAAAGACGTCAGCCCAATCTCACTGGGTACATTTTAGTTTTATTCCCAAAGTGTGATGTAAAAGAGAACATTTTTCAATTTCAATGTCATAAAGCAATGCCCCTGCTTAGTTACTGTTGCTTTACCTGTTGAGGATTCAGTTCTAGACAAAAGCAGGCTAATCATACCTATTCAGATTCAGCTGATTTTAGCAGCTGGAATTAAGCTAAAGTAGCTTCCATGTGTTTGCGGGAAATTCAGCGAATGACGGACTTAAAAAAAAAAAAAAAAAAACGAATCCTAACTACAGTACTGTATATACTTGATGGCTACAAACATTATATTATGCTAATAAATGCATGCTAAAGTCAACATGTCCAATGTAAATGTCAGCTCATAACCAGTCCGTGATCGATGTAGAAGTCATGGAAAAAGGCTGCTTAGATTACATACATAAACGGGTTAGCATTTTTAACTTTACAAGAGAAAAGGCTTTTAGGTTGACAATTCATAACGTAACATTAGCTTGGGCAACGCTGGCTGTGGTTGTCGGGAGTATTAAATGCAATCAGCACAACAAAGCTACTAACATTAGCCTTAACTCTTACAGCATTCACGACCAGCTTCCTCACAAAGGGGGGGAAATACAACCCAGTGGATGGGACTTATCTTTTTTCTCTCTTCATAATACGTAACCCTACAAACTAATGTAGGCTAGTTATTACTTCCGCCCAAGGTGGTTATGTTTTCAGTTCTGTTTGTTTGTCTGTCAGCAGGATTACGGAAAAACTACTGGCCCGTTTTTCATGACACTGGGTAGAAGGGTGTAGCATGGACCAAGAAGAACCCATTACATTCCCCTCTAGTTAATAATGTGCTCCTTGTCCTTGGAAGTAATGCTCGGTTTCTACGGTTGGTAGGAAGATAGTTATCCCCACATGCTAACGATCTATTCAATACAATTTTGCATTTTGGGGTTTGTAAAGGCTAAACAAATAAACAACCCTCCAAACTCGTTAAATGCTGAATCACCCTTACTACAGTGCAATGCACGCTACCTCAACATATAAGGAAATCCAAAGCTTGACAGGCCTTGTTATGGTTGCTACGCTATGACTGGACAATCGCTGTTCTGAGGTGGCGTCAGCAGATATTTCAAAAATCAATAATGGGAATCAGTTCTGAAGACAGAAACGTAACAAAATCAGATCCCTGGACGGACGGAGGCAGGCGCGCACGCGCACACACACACACACACACACACACACGCTACTTGGGAAAATTTGTTTATTTGCCTGAAGGAGCATAAGTAAGTGTGTGGTGAGGTTGTCAGCTCATCGTGGGTCACCCTGGAGTTTTTCATTTTTTGTTGTGATAGCATCTTACACACACACAAATCTGCCTCGACAGTTATCATCTTTATGTTTACCAGACCAGGAGCTGATAGGACGCCTGTGTGTGATGTGTGTGTGCGCGCACATTCAGGCTCTTCAGATTATCACAGGTGACCCCTATTACAGTCAGGGTGACCACACACACACACACACACACACACACACACACACACCATCTTCCCCATCCCTGTTCACTTACACACAGTGTTTGAGTCAGCAGATTTTTACAGCCTCTCTTCTCTTGGTCTTATATTCCCCCTTTTCTTCTCTTTTTCCTTAACTGCTTTTCTTTCTTCTCTTGCCCAGTCAAATAACTGTCTTTCACAATATCTCACCCACCCTATCTTTGCTTAAATCTCTGCCTCGGTCTGTGTCCTGCTTTCCCAGAGGAAGTGTAGTGATGAGAGTGCTTCGCTGACGTCACTGAAACAAATGGGCTGTTCGCTATCTGGGGCACTGGTGGCGGGCGAGGTGGTTTGGGGGTGGAGACTCACACCCTAACTTTACACTGCCGTAAAGATACACAAACGTTGTTGTCTCACACACACACACCTTACTGTTCCCTCCCTCCCTCACAAACACACCAAAGAAAAAGGAAAGCAGCATGTTCTGCTACCATCAGCATTTTCACTGGTGTCCTCGCCAGACCGTCCCTGTCTCCTCTCATGTCCTTAATGACTCTCACACTGTCTATACTCTCTCTCTCTCTCTCTCCCCCCATCTTCTCCTTCCTTCGCCCTACCACTTCTCTCTCCCTGTTTTAATGCACTCCATCCTACGCCTGCGTTCAGTTTTGATGTACAGAGTCACAGCTCTGTATTCTGATTCCGGGAGCACTTAGGTGCAATCAATCAGACTGTAATTTCCCCCGCTGACACTTACAACTATCCAGTACTGAAAAATAAAGGATGATCGGAAGGATGTCCGAGGACTTGACGTCCTTCAAAACAAACTCCCAGAAAAGGATTTTATGGTGTTGTTGTACAGTACCTTGCGGTCTGGCATATCTTTGTGCTGTGACATTCCTTGAAGTCACAGTAAACTATGGGGGCTTTTACTGTAAAAAAAAAAGGCAATTCATCATAAAAATAATGTTTAAGCCTGACAGGTTAGAGTTGGAGGTGGTTCCTTTTCTGCAGTGTTCAACTAGGGAAAGCATGTATTCTTGATATTGAAGAATTCTTTCAAACAAAAGCAAATTTGAGGGCAGAAAGTCATTGTTCACACTGCAAAACACAGCTAGATTAGTCACAACTGTGACTGTTTTTTAACTGTAAGCATTAGAATAACTAAGATAAGGTATAAAAATCTCATGAACAAATCCAGTTCAGGATAAAACATCAGAATCCACTTCTAAAATAAAAGCCGTACAGTAAACACCAATTTCAAAGATTAGATTGGGTGTACTGAAGAGGCACATTCAGTTTTATTAACGTCCCCGGGGAGGTTATGTATGTTTTTGGCCTGGTTTGTTTGTTTG
>CM049389.1:16738768-16757613 GCA_026937815.1 Etheostoma perlongum | reverse complement strand
GTTTAACAGCTTGTTAAGAACCAATGTAATCCTGTTGAAATGGCAGGAACAAGGTTAAAACATCACAAAAACAACAGAAGAGCTCGAACGCACGCTTTTCCAGCATGGAGATGTGTGTTTAACAGCTTCTGTTAAGAAACTAATGTAATCCTGTTGAAATGACAGAAACTCTGTTAAGAAACTAATGTAATCCTGTTGAAATGACAGGAACAAGGTTAAAACATCACAAAAACATCAGAAGAGGCCGAAACGCACGCTTTCCAGCATGGAGATGTGTGTTTAACTGTTAAGAAACTAATGTAATCCTGTTGAAATGACAGGAACAAGGTTAAAAACAAAAAATGAGGCCGAAAACGCTTCCTGTGTGAAAGCTTCTGTTAAGAAACTAATGTAATCCTGTTGAAATGACAGAAACAAGGTTAAAACATCACAAAAACATCAGAAGAGGCCGAAACGCACGCTTCCAGCATTGAGATGTGTGTTTAACAGCTTCTGTTAAGAAACTAATGTAATCCTGTTGAAATGACAGAAACAAGGTTAAAACATCACAAAAACATCAGAAGAGGCCGAAAGCTTCCAGCATGAGATGTGTGTTTAACAGCTTCTGTTAAGAAACTAATGTAATCCTGTTGAAATGACAGGAACAAGGTTAAAACATCACAAAAACATCAGAAGAGGCCGAAACGCACGTTTCCAGCATGGAGATGTGTGTTTAACATCTTCTGTTAAGAAACTAATGTAATCCTGTTGAAATGACAGGAACAAGGTTAAAACATCACAAAACATCAGAAGAGGCCGAAACGCACGTTTCCAGCATGGAGATGTGTGTTTAACAGCTTCTGTTAAGAAACTAATGTAATCCTGTTGAAATGACAGGAACAAGGTTAAAACATCACAAAAAAACAGAAGAGGCCGAAACGCACGTTTCCAGCATGGAGATGTGTGTTTAACAGCTTCTGTTAAGAAACTAATGTAATCCTGTTGAAATGACAGGAACAAGGTTAAAACATCACAAAAACATCAGAAGAGGCCGAAACGCACGTTTCCAGCATGGAGATGTGTGTTTAACAGCTTCTGTTAAGAAACTAATGTAATCCTGTTGAAATGACAGGAACAAGGTTAAAACATCACAAAAACAACAGAAGAGGCCGAAACGCACGTTTCCAGCATGGAGATGTGTGTTTAACAGCTTCTGTTAAGAAACTAATGTAATCCTGTTGAAATGACAGAAACAAGGTTAAAACATCACAAAAACATCAGAAGAGGCCGAAACGCACGTTTCCAGCATGGAGATGTGTGTTTAACAGCTTCTGTTAAGAAACTAATGTAATCCTGTTGAAATGACAGAAACAAGGTTAAAACATCACAAAAACATCAGAAGAGGCCGAAACGCACGTTTCCAGCATGGAGATGTGTGTTTAACAGCTTCTGTTAAGAAACTAATGTAATCCTGTTGAAATGACAGAAACAAGGTTAAAACATCACAAAAACATCAGAAGAACGTTTCCAGCATTGGAGATGTGTGTTTAACAGCTTCTGTTAAGAAACTAATGTAATCCTGTTGAAATGACAGAACAAGGTTAAAAACATCACAAAAACATCAGAAGAGGCCGAAACGCACGTTTCCAGCATGGAGATGTGTGTTTAACAGCTTCTGTTAAGAAACTAATGTAATCCTGTTGAAATGACAGAAACAAGGTTAAAACATCACAAAAACATCAGAAGAGGCCGAAACGCACGTTTCCAGCATGGAGATGTGTGTTTAACAGCTTCTGTTAAGAAACTAATGTAATCCTGTTGAAATGACAGAAACAAGGTTAAACATCACAAAAACATCAGAAGAGGCCGAAACGCACGTTTCCAGCATGGAGATGTGTGTTTAACAGCTTCTGTTAAGAAACTAATGTAATCCTGTTGAAATGACAGAAACAAGGTTAAAACATCACAAAAACATCAGAAGAGGCCGAAACGCACGTTTCCAGCATGGAGATGTGTGTTTAACAGCTTCTGTTAAGAAACTAATGTAATCCTGTTGAAATGACAGGAACAAGGTTAAAACATCACAAAAACATCAGAAGCCGAAACGCACGTTTCCAGCATGGAGATGTGTGTTTAACAGCTTCTGTTAAGAAACTAATGTAATCCTGTTGAAATGACAGAAACAAGGTTAAAACATCACAAAAACATCAGAAGAGGCGAAACGCACGTTTCCAGCATGGAGATGTGTGTTTAACAGCTTCTGTTAAGAAACTAATGTAATCCTGTTGAAATGACAGAAACAAGGTTAAAACATCACAAAAACATCAGAAGAGGCCGAAACGCACGTTTCCAGCATGGAGATGTGTGTTTAACAGCTTCTGTTAAGAAACTAATGTAATCCTGTTGAAATGACAGAAACAAGGTTAAAACATCACAAAAACATCAGAAGAGGCCGAAACGCACGTTTCCAGCATGGAGATGTGTGTTTAACAGCTTCTGTTAAGAAACTAATGTAATCCTGTTGAAATGACAGGAACAAGGTTAAAACATCACAAAAACATCAGAAGAGGCCGAAACGCACGTTTCCAGCATGGAGATGTGTTTAACATCTTCTGTTAAGAAACTAATGTAATCCTGTTGAAATGACAGAAACAAGGTTAAAACATCACAAAAACATCAGAAGAGGCCAAAACGCACGTTTCCAGCATGGAGATGTGTGTTTAACAGCTTCTGTTAAGAAACTAATGTAATCCTGTTGAAATGACAGGAACAAGGTTAAAACATCACAAAAACAACAGAAGAGGCCGAAACGCACGTTTCCAGCATGGAGATGTGTGTTTAACAGCTTCTGTTAAGAAACTAATGTAATCCTGTTGAAATGACAGGAACAAGGTTAAAACATCACAAAAACAACAGAAGAGGCCGAAACGCACGTTTCCAGCATGGAGATGTGTGTTTAACAGCTTCTGTTAAGAAACTAATGTAATCCTGTTGAAATGACAGGAACAAGGTTAAAACATCACAAAAAACATCAGAAGAGGCCGAAACGCACGTTTCCAGCATGGAGATGTGTGTTTAACAGCTTCTGTTAAGAAACTAATGTAATCCTGTTGAAATGACAGGAACAAGGTTAAAACATAAAACGTTTCAGCATGGAATGTGTGTTTAACAGCTTCTGTTAAGAAACTAATGTAATCCTGTTGAAATGACAGAAACAAGGTTAAAACATCACAAAAAATCAGAAGAGGCCGAAACGCACGTTTCCAGCATGGAGATGTGTGTTTAACAGCTTCTGTTAAGAAACTAATGTAATCCTGTTGAAATGACAGGAACAAGGTTAAAACATCACAAAAACATCAGAAGAGGCCGAAACGCACGTTTCCAGCATGGAGATGTGTGTTTAACAGCTTCTGTTAAGAAACTAATGTAATCCTGTTGAAATGACAGGAACAAGGTTAAAACATCACAAAAACATCAGAAGAGGCCGAAACGCACGTTTCCAGCATGGAGATGTGTGTTTAACAGCTTCTGTTAAGAAACTAATGTAATCCTGTTGAAATGACAGAAACAAGGTTAAAACATCACAAAAACATCAGAAGAGGCCGAAACGCACGTTTCCAGCATGGAGATGTGTGTTTAACAGCTTCTGTTAAGAAACTAATGTAATCCTGTTGAAATGACAGAAACAAGGTTAAAACATCACAAAAACATCAGAAGAGGCCGAAACGCACGTTTCCAGCATGGAGATGTGTGTTTAACAGCTTCTGTTAAGAAACTAATGTAATCCTGTTGAAAACAGGAACAAGGTTAAAACATCACAAAAACATCAGAAATCCGAAACGCACGTTTCCAGCATGAGATGTGTGTTTAACAGCTTCTGTTAAGAAACTAATAATCCTGTTGAAATGACAGAAACAAGGTTAAAAAAACATCACAAAAAACATCAGAAGAGGCCGAAACGCACGTTTCCAGCATGGAGATGTGTGTTTAACAGCTTCTGTTAAGAAAACTAATGTAATCCTGTTGAAATGACAGGAACAAGGTTAAAACATCACAAAAACATCAGAAGAGGCCGAAACGCACGTTTCCAGCATGGAGATGTGTGTTTAACAGCTTCTGTTAAGAAACTAATGTAATCCTGTTGAAATGACAGGAACAAGGTTAAAACATCACAAAAACATCAGAAGAGGCCGAAACGCACGTTTCCAGCATGGAGATGTGTGTTTAACAGCTTCTGTTAAGAAACTAATGTAATCCTGTTGAAATGACAGGAACAAGGTTAAAACATCACAAAAACATCAGAAGAGGCCGAAACGCACGTTTCCAGCATGGAGATGTGTGTTTAACAGCTTCTGTTAAGAAACTAATGTAATCCTGTTGAAATGACAGAAACAAGGTTAAAACATCAAAAACATCAGAAGAGGCCGAAACGCACGCGTTTCCAGCATGGAGAGATGTGTTTAACAGCTTCTGTTAAGAAACTAATGTAATCCTGTTGAAATGACAGAAACAAGGTTAAAACATCACAAAAACATCAGAAGAGGCCGAAACGCACGTTTCCAGCATGGAGATGTGTGTTTAACAGCTTCTGTTAAGAAACTAATGTAATCCTGTTGAAATGACAGGAACAAGGTTAAAAAACATCAAAAAAAACAGACAGAAGAGGCCGAAACGCACGTTTCCAGCATGGAGATGTGTGTTTAACAGCTTCTGTTAAGAAACTAATGTAATCCTGTTGAAATGACAGAAACAAGGTTAAAACATCACAAAAACATCAGAAGAGGCCGAAACGCACGTTTCCAGCATTGAGATGTGTGTTTAACAGCTTCTGTTAAGAAACTAATGTAATCCTGTTGAAATGACAGGAACAAGGTTAAAACATCACAAAAACATCAGAAGAGGCCGAAACGCACGTTTCCAGCATGGAGATGTGTGTTTAACAGCTTCTGTTAAGAAACTAATGTAATCCTGTTGAAATGACAGAAACAAGGTTAAAACATCACAAAAACATCAGAAGAGGCCGAAACGCACGTTTCCAGCATGGAGATGTGTGTTTAACAGCTTCTGTTAAGAAACTAATGTAATCCTGTTGAAATGACAGGAACAAGGTTAAAACATCACAAAAACATCAGAAGAGGCCGAAACGCACGTTTCCAGCATGGAGATGTGTGTTTAACAGCTTCTGTTAAGAAACTAATGTAATCCTGTTGAAATGACAGGAACAAGGTTAAAACATCACAAAAACAACAGAAGAGGCCGAAACGCACGTTTCCAGCATGGAGATGTGTGTTTAACAGCTTCTGTTAAGAAACTAATGTAATCCTGTTGAAATGACAGAAACAAGGTTAAAACATCACAAAAACATCAGAAGAGGCCGAAACGCACGTTTCCAGCATGGAGATGTGTGTTTAACAGCTTCTGTTAAGAAACTAATGTAATCCTGTTGAAATGACAGGAACAAGGTTAAAACATCACAAAAACACAGAAGAAAACGCACGTTTCCAGCATGGAGATGTGTGTTTAACAGCTTCTGTTAAGAAACTAATGTAAATCCTGTTGAAATGACAGAAACAAGGTTAAACATCAAAAACATCAGAAGAGGCCAGCACGTTTCCAGCATGAGATGTGTGTTTAACAGCTTCTGTTAAGAAACTAATGTAATCCTGTTGAAATGACAGAAACAAGGTTAAAACATCACAAAAACATCAGAAGAGGCCGAAACGCACGTTTCCAGCATGGAGATGTGTGTTTAACAGCTTCTGTTAAGAAACTAATGTAATCCTGTTGAAATGACAGGAACAAGGTTAAAACATCACAAAAACATCAGAAGAGGCCGAAACGCACACGTTTCCAGCATGGAGATGTGTGTTTAACAGCTTCTGTTAAGAAACTAATGTAATCCTGTTGAAATGACAGAAACAAGGTTAAAAAACATCACAAAAACATCAGAAGAGGCCGAAACGCACGTTTCCAGCATGGAGATGTGTGTTTAACAGCTTCTGTTAAGAAACTAATGTAATCCTGTTGAAATGACAGGAACAAGGTTAAAACATCACAAAAACATCAGAAGAGGCCGAAACGCACGTTTCCAGCATGGAGATGTGTGTTTAACAGCTTCTGTTAAGAAACTAATGTAATCCTGTTGAAATGACAGAAACAAGGTTAAAACATCACAAAAACATCAGAAGAGGCCGAAACGCACGTTTCCAGCATGGAGATGTGTGTTTAACAGCTTCTGTTAAGAAACTAATGTAATCCTGTTGAAATGACAGGAACAAGGTTAAAACATCACAAAAACATCAGAAGAGGCCGAAACGCACGTTTCCAGCATGGAGATGTGTGTTTAACAGCTTCTGTTAAGAAACTAATGTAATCCTGTTGAAATGACAGGAACAAGGTTAAAACATCACAAAACGTTTCCAGCATGGAGATGTGTGTTTAACAGCTTCTGTTAAGAAACTAATGTAATCCTGTTGAAATGACAGAAACAAGGTTAAAACATCACAAAAACATCAGAAGAGGCCGAAACGCACGTTTCCAGCATGGAGATGTGTGTTTAACAGCTTCTGTTAAGAAACTAATGTAATCCTGTTGAAATGACAGAAACAAGGTTAAAACATCACAAAAACATCAGAAGAGGCCAAAACGCACGTTTCCAGCATGGAGATGTGTGTTTAACAGCTTCTGTTAAGAAACTAATGTAATCCTGTTGAAATGACAGGAACAAGGTTAAAACATCACAAAAACATCAGAAGAGGCCGAAACGCACGTTTCCAGCATGGAGATGTGTGTTTAACAGCTTCTGTTAAGAAACTAATGTAATCCTGTTGAAATGACAGAAACAAGGTTAAAACATCACAAAAAACATCAGAAGAGGCCGAAACGCACGTTTCCAGCATGAGATGTGTGTTTAACAGCTTCTGTTAAGAAACTAATGTAATCCTGTTGAAATGACAGGAACAAGGTTAAAACATCACAAAAACAACAGAAGAGGCCGAAACGCACGTTTCCAGCATGGAGATGTGTGTTTAACAGCTTCTGTTAAGAAACTAATGTAATCCTGTTGAAATGACAGGAACAAGGTTAAAACATCACAAAAACAACAGAAGAGGCCGAAACGCACGTTTCCAGCATGGAGATGTGTGTTTAACAGCTTCTGTTAAGAAACTAATGTAATCCTGTTGAAATGACAGGAACAAGGTTAAAACATCACAAAAACATCAGAAGAGGCCAAAACGCACGTTTCCAGCATGGAGATGTGTGTTTAACAGCTTCTGTTAAGAAACTAATGTAATCCTGTTGAAATGACAGAAACAAGGTTAAAACATCACAAAAACATCAGAAGAGGCCGAAACGCACGTTTCCAGCATGGAGATGTGTGTTTAACAGCTTCTGTTAAGAAACTAATGTAATCCTGTTGAAATGACAGGAACAAGGTTAAAACATCACAAAAACAACAGAAGAGGCCGAAACGCACGTTTCCAGCATGGAGATGTGTGTTTAACAGCTTCTGTTAAGAAACTAATGTAATCCTGTTGAAATGACAGAAACAAGGTTAAACATCACAAAAACATCAGAAGAGGCCGAAACGCACGTTTCCAGCATGGAGATGTGTGTTTAACAGCTTCTGTTAAGAAACTAATGTAATCCTGTTGAAATGACAGAAACAAGGTTAAAACATCACAAAAACATCAGAAGAGGCCGAAACGCACGTTTCCAGCATGGAGATGTGTGTTTAACAGCTTCTGTTAAGAAACTAATGTAATCCTGTTGAAATGACAGAAACAAGGTTAAAACATCACAAAAACATCAGAAGAGGCCGAAACGCACGTTTCCAGCATGGAGATGTGTGTTTAACAGCTTCTGTTAAGAAACTAATGTAATCCTGTTGAAATGACAGAAACAAGGTTAAAACATCACAAAAACATCAGAAGAGGCCGAAACGCACGTTTCCAGCATGGAGATGTGTGTTTAACAGCTTCTGTTAAGAAACTAATGTAATCCTGTTGAAATGACAGGAACAAGGTTAAAACATCACAAAAACAACAGAAGAGGCGAAACGCACGTTTCCAGCATGGAGATGTGTGTTTAACAGCTTCTGTTAAGAAACTAATGTAATCCTGTTGAAATGACAGAAACAAGGTTAAAACATCACAAAAACATCAGAAGAGGCCGAAACGCACGTTTCCAGCATGGAGATGTGTGTTTAACAGCTTCTGTTAAGAAACTAATGTAATCCTGTTGAAATGACAGAAACAAGGTTAAAACATCACAAAAACATCAGAAGAGGCCGAAACGCACGTTTCCAGCATGGAGATGTGTGTTTAACAGCTTCTGTTAAGAAACTAATGTAATCCTGTTGAAATGACAGGAACAAGGTTAAAACATCACAAAAACAACAGAAGAGGCCGAAACGCACGTTTCCAGCATGGAGATGTGTGTTTAACAGCTTCTGTTAAGAAACTAATGTAATCCTGTTGAAATGACAGAAACAAGGTTAAAACATCACAAAAACATCAGAAGAGGCCGAAACGCACGTTTCCAGCATTGAGATGTGTTTAACAGCTTCTGTTAAGAAACTAATGTAATCCTGTTGAAATGACAGAAACAAGGTTAAAACATCACAAAAACATCAGAAGAGGCCGAAACGCACGTTTCCAGCATGGAGATGTGTGTTTAACAGCTTCTGTTAAGAAACTAATGTAATCCTGTTGAAATGACAGAAACAAGGTTAAAACATCACAAAAACATCAGAAGAGGCAAAACGCACGCGTTTCCAGCATGGAGATGTGTGTTTAACAGCTTCTGTTAAGAAACTAATGTAATCCTGTTGAAATGACAGAAACAAGGTTAAAACATCACAAAAACATCAGAAGAAAAACGCACGTTTCCAGCATTGAGATGTGTGTTTAACAGCTTCTGTTAAGAAACTAATGTAATCCTGTTGAAATGACAGAACAAGGTTAAAACATCACAAAAACATCAGAAGAGGCCAACACGCACGTTTCCAGCATGGAGATGTGTGTTTAACAGCTTCTGTTAAGAAACTAATGTAATCCTGTTGAAATGACAGGAACAAGGTTAAAACATCACAAAAACATCAGAAGAGGCCGAAACGCACGTTTCCAGCATGGAGATGTGTGTTTAACAGCTTCTGTTAAGAAACTAATGTAATCCTGTTGAAATGACAGAAACAAGGTTAAAACATCACAAAAACATCAGAAGAGGCCGAAACGCACGTTTCCAGCATTGAGATGTGTGTTTAACAGCTTCTGTTAAGAAACTAATGTAATCCTGTTGAAATGACAGGAACAAGGTTAAAACATCACAAAAACAACAGAAGAGGCCGAAACGCACGTTTCCAGCATGGAGATGTGTGTTTAACAGCTTCTGTTAAGAAACTAATGTAATCCTGTTGAAATGACAGAAACAAGGTTAAAACATCACAAAAACATCAGAAGAGGCCGAAACGCACGTTTCCAGCATGGAGATGTGTGTTTAACAGCTTCTGTTAAGAAACTAATGTAATCCTGTTGAAATGACAGAAACAAGAACATCACAAAAACATCAGAAGAGGCCGAAACGCACGTTTCCAGCATTGAGATGTGTGTTTAACAGCTTCTGTTAAGAAACTAATGTAATCCTGTTGAAATGACAGGAACAAGGTTAAAACATCACAAAAACATCAGAAGAGGCCGAAAACGCACGTTTCCAGCATGGAGATGTGTGTTTAACAGCTTCTGTTAAGAAACTAATGTAATCCTGTTGAAATGACAGGAACAAGGTTAAAACATCACAAAAACAACAGAAGAGGCCGAAACGCACGTTTCCAGCATGGAGATGTGTGTTTAACAGCTTCTGTTAAGAAACTAATGTAATCCTGTTGAAATGACAGGAACAAGGTTAAAACATCACAAAAACATCAGAAGAGGCGAAACGCACGTTTCCAGCATGGAGATGTGTGTTTAACAGCTTCTGTTAAGAAACTAATGTAATCCTGTTGAAATGACAGGAACAAGGTTAAAACATCACAAAAACATCAGAAGAGGCCGAAACGCACGTTTCCAGCATGGAGATGTGTGTTTAACAGCTTCTGTTAAGAAACTAATGTAATCCTGTTGAAATGACAGAAACAAGGTTAAAACATCACAAAAACATCAGAAGAGGCCGAAACGCACGTTTCCAGCATGGAGATGTGTGTTTAACAGCTTCTGTTAAGAAACTAATGTAATCCTGTTGAAATGACAGGAACAAGGTTAAAACATCACAAAAACATCAGAAGAGGCCGAAACGCACGTTTCCAGCATGGAGATGTGTGTTTAACAGCTTCTGTTAAGAAACTAATGTAATCCTGTTGAAATGACAGGAACAAGGTTAAAACATCACAAAAACATCAGAAGAGGCCGAAACGCACGTTTCCAGCATGGAGATGTGTGTTTAACAGCTTCTGTTAAGAAACTAATGTAATCCTGTTGAAATGACAGAAACAAGGTTAAAACATCACAAAAACATCAGAAGAGGCCGAAACGCACGTTTCCAGCATGGAGATGTGTGTTTAACAGCTTCTGTTAAGAAACTAATGTAATCCTGTTGAAATGACAGAAACAAGGTTAAAACATCACAAAAACATCAGAAGAGGCCGAAACGCACGTTTCCAGCATGGAGATGTGTGTTTAACAGCTTCTGTTAAGAAACTAATGTAATCCTGTTGAAATGACAGAAACAAGGTTAAAACATCACAAAAACATCAGAAGAGGCCGAAACGCACGTTTTCCAGCATGGAGATGTGTGTTTAACAGCTTCTGTTAAGAAACTAATGTAATCCTGTTGAAATGACAGAAACAAGGTTAAAACATCACAAAAACATCAGAAGAGGCCGAAACGCACGTTCCAGCATGGAGATGTGTGTTTAACAGCTTCTGTTAAGAAACTAATGTAATCCTGTTGAAATGACAGAAACAAGGTTAAAACATCACAAAAACAATCAGAAGAGGCCGAAACGCACGTTTCCAGCATGGAGATGTGTGTTTAACAGCTTCTGTTAAGAAACTAATGTAATCCTGTTGAAATGCAGGAACAAGGTTAAAACATCACAAAAACAACAGAAGAGGCCGAAACGCACGTTTCCAGCATGGAGATGTGTGTTTAACAGCTTCTGTTAAGAAACTAATGTAATCCTGTTGAAATGACAGGAACAAGGTTAAAACATCACAAAAACATCAGAAGAGGCCGAAACGCACGTTTCCAGCATGGAGATGTGTGTTTAACAGCTTCTGTTAAGAAACTAATGTAATCCTGTTGAAATGACAGAAACAAGGTTAAAACATCACAAAAACATCAGAAGAGGCCGAAACGCACGTTTCCAGCATGGAGATGTGTGTTTAACAGCTTCTGTTAAGAAACTAATGTAATCCTGTTGAAATGACAGGAACAAGGTTAAAACATCACAAAAACAACAGAAGAGGCCAAAACGCACGTTTCCAGCATGGAGATGTGTGTTTAACAGCTTCTGTTAAGAAACTAATGTAATCCTGTTGAAATGACAGAAACAAGGTTAAAACATCACAAAAACATCAGAGAGGCCGAAACGCACGTTTCCAGCATGGAGATGTGTGTTTAACAGCTTCTGTTAAGAAACTAATGTAATCCTGTTGAAATGACAGAAACAAGGTTAAAACATCACAAAAAAAACATCAGAAGAGGCCGAAACGCACGTTTCCAGCATGGAGATGTGTGTTTAACAGCTTCTGTTAAGAAACTAATGTAATCCTGTTGAAATGACAGAAACAAGGTTAAAACATCACAAAAACATCAGAAGAGGCCGAAACGCACGTTTCCAGCATGGAGATGTGTGTTTAACAGCTTCTGTTAAGAAACTAATGTAATCCTGTTGAAATGACAGGAAATAAGGTTAAAACATCACAAAAACATCAGAAGAGGCCGAAACGCACGTTTCCAGCATGGAGATGTGTGTTTAACAGCTTCTGTTAAGAAACTAATGTAATCCTGTTGAAATGACAGGAACAAGGTTAAAACATCACAAAAACATCAGAAGAGGCCGAAACGCACGTTTCCAGCATGGAGATGTGTGTTTAACAGCTTCTGTTAAGAAACTAATGTAATCCTGTTGAAATGACAGAAACAAGGTTAAAACATCACAAAAACATCAGAAGAGGCCGAAACGCACGTTTCCAGCATGGAGATGTGTGTTTAACAGCTTCTGTTAAGAAACTAATGTAATCCTGTTGAAATGACAGGAACAAGGTTAAAACATCACAAAAACATCAGAAGAGGCCGAAACGCACGTTTCCAGCATGGAGATGTGTGTTTAACAGCTTCTGTTAAGAAACTAATGTAATCCTGTTGAAATGACAGAACAAGGTTAAAACATCACAAAAACATCAGAAGAGGCCGAAACGCACGTTTCCAGCATGGAGATGTGTGTTTAACAGCTTCTGTTAAGAAACTAATGTAATCCTGTTGAAATGACAGAAACAAGGTTAAAACATCACAAAAACATCAGAAGAGGCCGAAACGCACGTTTCCAGCATGGAGATGTGTGTTTAACAGCTTCTGTTAAGAAACTAATGTAATCCTGTTGAAATGACAGGAACAAGGTTAAAACATCACAAAAACATCAGAAGAGGCCGAAACGCACGCGTTTCCAGCATGGAGATGTGTGTTTAACAGCTTCTGTTAAGAAACTAATGTAATCCTGTTGAAATGACAGAAACAAGGTTAAAACATCAAAAACATCAGAAGAGGCCTAAAAAACGCACGTTTCCAGCATGGAGATGTGTGTTTAACAGCTTCTGTTAAGAAACTAATGTAATCCTGTTGAAATGACAGGAACAAGGTTAAAACATCACAAAAACATCAGAAGAGGCCGAAACGCACGTTTCCAGCATGGAGATGTGTGTTTAACAGCTTCTGTTAAGAAACTAATGTAATCCTGTTGAAATGACAGGAACAAGGTTAAAACATCACAAAAACATCAGAAGAGGCCGAAACGCACGTTTCCAGCATGGAGATGTGTGTTTAACAGCTTCTGTTAAGAAACTAATGTAATCCTGTTGAAATGACAGAACCAAGGTTAAAACATCACAAAAACATCAGAAGAGGCCGAAACGCACGTTTCCAGCATGGAGATGTGTGTTTAACAGCTTCTGTTAAGAAACTAATGTAATCCTGTTGAAATGACAGGAACAAGGTTAAAACATCACAAAAACAACAGAAGAGGCCGAAACGCACGTTTCCAGCATGGAGATGTGTGTTTAACAGCTTCTGTTAAGAAACTAATGTAATCCTGTTGAAATGACAGGAACAAGGTTAAAACATCACAAAAAACATCAGAAGAGGCCGAAACGCACGTTTCCAGCATGGAGATGTGTGTTTAACAGCTTCTGTTAAGAAACTAATGTAATCCTGTTGAAATGACAGAAACAAGGTTAAAACATCACAAAAACATCAGAAGAGGCCGAAACGCACGCGTTTCCAGCATGGAGATGTGTGTTTAACAGCTTCTGTTAAGAAACTAATGTAATCCTGTTGAAATGACAGGAACAAGGTTAAAACATCACAAAAAAACACAGAAGAGGCCGAAACGCGCACGTTCCAGCATGGAGATGTGTGTTTAACAGCTTCTGTTAAGAAACTAATGTAATCCTGTTGAAATGACAGAAACAAGGTTAAAACATCACAAAAACATCAGAAGAGGCCGAAACGCACGTTTCCAGCATTGAGATGTGTGTTTAACAGCTTCTGTTAAGAAACTAATGTAATCCTGTTGAAATGACAGGAACAAGGTTAAAACATCACAAAAACATCAGAAGAGGCCGAAACGCACGTTTCCAGCATGGAGATGTGTGTTTAACAGCTTCTGTTAAGAAACTAATGTAATCCTGTTGAAATGACAGGAACAAGGTTAAAACATCACAAAAACATCAGAAGAGGCCAAAACGCACGTTTCCAGCATGGAGATGTGTGTTTAACAGCTTCTGTTAAGAAACTAATGTAATCCTGTTGAAATGACAGAAACAAGGTTAAAACATCACAAAAAAACATCAGAAGAGGCCGAAACGCACGTTTCAGCAGCATGAGATGTGTGTTTAACAGCTTCTGTTAAGAAACTAATGTAATCCTGTTGAAATGACAGGAACAAGGTTAAAACATCACAAAAAAACAACAGAAGAGGCCGAAACGCACGTTTCCAGCATGGAGATGTGTGTTTAACAGCTTCTGTTAAGAAACTAATGTAATCCTGTTGAAATGACAGGAACAAGGTTAAAACATCACAAAAACATCAGAAGAGGCCGAAACGCACGTTTCCAGCATGGAGATGTGTGTTTAACAGCTTCTGTTAAGAAACTAATGTAATCCTGTTGAAATGACAGAAACAAGGTTAAAACATCACAAAAACATCAGAAGAGGCCGAAACGCACGTTTCCAGCATGGAGATGTGTGTTTAACAGCTTCTGTTAAGAAACTAATGTAATCCTGTTGAAATGACAGGAACAAGGTTAAAACATCACAAAAACATCAGAAGAGGCCGAAACGCACGCGTTTCCAGCATGGAGATGTGTGTTTAACAGCTTCTGTTAAGAAACTAATGTAATCCTGTTGAAATGACAGAAACAAGGTTAAAACATCACAAAAACATCAGAAGAGGCCGAAACGCACGTTTCCAGCATGGAGATGTGTGTTTAACAGCTTCTGTTAAGAAACTAATGTAATCCTGTTGAAATGACAGAAACAAGGTTAAAACATCACAAAAACATCAGAAGAGGCCGAAACGCACGTTTCCAGCATGGAGATGTGTGTTTAACAGCTTCTGTTAAGAAACTAATGTAATCCTGTTGAAATGACAGGAACAAGGTTAAAACATCACAAAAACAACAGAAGAGGCCGAAAACGCACGTTTCCAGCATGGAGATGTGTGTTTAACAGCTTCTGTTAAGAAACTAATGTAATCCTGTTGAAATGACAGAACAAGGTTAAAACATCACAAAAACATCAGAAGAGGCCGAAACGCACGTTTCCAGCATGGAGATGTGTGTTTAACAGCTTCTGTTAAGAAACTAATGTAATCCTGTTGAAATGACAGAAACAAGGTTAAACATCACAAAAACATCAGAAGAGGCCGAAACGCACGTTTCCAGCATGGAGATGTGTGTTTAACAGCTTCTGTTAAGAAACTAATGTAATCCTGTTGAAATGACAGGAACAAGGTTAAAACATCACAAAAACATCAGAAGAGGCCGAAACGCACGTTTCCAGCATGGAGATGTGTGTTTAACAGCTTCTGTTAAGAAACTAATGTAATCCTGTTGAAATGACAGAAACAAGGTTAAAACATCACAAAAACATCAGAAGAGGCCGAAACGCACGTTTCCAGCATGGAGATGTGTGTTTAACAGCTTCTGTTAAGAAACTAATGTAATCCTGTTGAAATGACAGGAACAAGGTTAAAACATCACAAAAACAACAGAAGAGGCCGAAACGCACGTTTCCAGCATGGAGATGTGTGTTTAACAGCTTCTGTTAAGAAACTAATGTAATCCTGTTGAAATGACAGAAACAAGGTTAAAACATCACAAAAACATCAGAAGAGGCCGAAACGCACGCGTTTCCAGCATGGAGATGTGTGTTTAACAGCTTCTGTTAAGAAACTAATGTAATCCTGTTGAAATGACAGGAACAAGGTTAAAACATCACAAAAACATCAGAAGAGGCCGAAACGCACGTTTCCAGCATGGAGATGTGTGTTTAACAGCTTCTGTTAAGAAACTAATGTAATCCTGTTGAAATGACAGGAACAAGGTTAAAACATCACAAAAACATCAGAAGAGGCCGAAACGCACGTTTCCAGCATGGAGATGTGTGTTTAACAGCTTCTGTTAAGAAACTAATGTAATCCTGTTGAAATGACAGGAACAAGGTTAAAACATCACAAAAACATCAGAAGAGGCCGAAACGCACGTTTCCAGCATGGAGATGTGTGTTTAACAGCTTCTGTTAAGAAACTAATGTAATCCTGTTGAAATGACAGGAACAAGGTTAAAAAACATCACAAAAATCAGAAGAGGCCGAAACGCACGCGTTTCCAGCATGGAGATGTGTGTTTAACAGCCTGTTAAGAAACTAATGTAATCCTGTTGAAATGACAGGAACAAGGTTAAAACATCACAAAAACATCAGAAACGAAAGCACTTTCCAGCATGGAGATGTGTGTTTAACAGCTTCTGTTAAGAAACTAATGTAATCCTGTTGAAATGACAGGAACAAGGTTAAAACATCACAAAAACAATCAGAAGAGGCCGAAACGCACGTTTCCAGCATGGAGATGTGTGTTTAACAGCTTCTGTTAAGAAACTAATGTAATCCTGTTGAAATGACAGGAACAAGGTTAAAACATCACAAAAACATCAGAAGAGGCCGAAACGCACGTTTCCAGCATGGAGATGTGTGTTTAACAGCTTCTGTTAAGAAACTAATGTAATCCTGTTGAAATGACAGAAACAAGGTTAAAACATCACAAAAACATCAGAAGAGGGCCCAGCATGGAGATGTGTGTTTAACAGCTTCTGTTAAGAAACTAATGTAATCCTGTTGAAATGACAGAAACAAGGTTAAACATCACAAAAACATCAGAAGAGGCCAAAACGCACGTTTCCAGCATGGAGATGTGTGTTTAACAGCTTCTGTTAAGAAACTAATGTAATCCTGTTGAAATGACAGAAACAAGGTTAAAACATCACAAAAAACATCAGAAGAGGCCGAAACGCACGTTTCCAGCATGGAGATGTGTGTTTAACAGCTTCTGTTAAGAAACTAATGTAATCCTGTTGAAATGACAGGAACAAGGTTAAAACATCACAAAAACATCAGAAGAGGCCGAAACGCACGCGTTTCCAGCATGGAGATGTGTGTTTAACAGCTTCTGTTAAGAAACTAATGTAATCCTGTTGAAATGACAGGAACAAGGTTAAAACATCACAAAAACATCAGAAGAGGCCGAAACGCACGTTTCCAGCATGGAGATGTGTGTTTAACAGCTTCTGTTAAGAAACTAATGTAATCCTGTTGAAATGACAGGAACAAGGTTAAAACATCACAAAAACATCAGAAGAGGCCGAAACACGTTTCCAGCATGGAGATGTGTGTTTAACAGCTTCTGTTAAGAAACTAATGTAATCCTGTTGAAATGACAGAACAAGGTTAAAACATCACAAAAACATCAGAAGAGGCCAAAACGCACGTTTCCAGCATGGAGATGTGTGTTTAACAGCTTCTGTTAAGAAACTAATGTAATCCTGTTGAAATGACAGGAACAAGGTTAAAACATCACAAAAACATCAGAAGAGGCCGAAACGCACGTTTCCAGCATGGAGATGTGTGTTTAACAGCTTCTGTTAAGAAACTAATGTAATCCTGTTGAAATGACAGGAACAAGGTTAAAACATCACAAAAACATCAGAAGAGGCCGAAACGCACGTTTCCAGCATGAGATGTGTGTTTAACAGCTTCTGTTAAGAAACTAATGTAATCCTGTTGAAATGACAGGAACAAGGTTAAAACATCACAAAAACAACAGAAGAGGCCGAAACGCACGTTTCCAGCATGGAGATGTGTGTTTAACAGCTTCTGTTAAGAAACTAATGTAATCCTGTTGAAATGACAGAAACAAGGTTAAAACATCACAAAAACATCAGAAGAGGCCAAAACGCACGTTTCCAGCATGGAGATGTGTGTTTAACAGCTTCTGTTAAGAAACTAATGTAATCCTGTTGAAATGACAGAAACAAGGTTAAAACATCACAAAAACATCAGAAGAGGCCGAAACGCACGTTTCCAGCATGGAGATGTGTGTTTAACAGCTTCTGTTAAGAAACTAATGTAATCCTGTTGAAATGACAGGAACAAGGTTAAAACATCACAAAAACATCAGAAGAGGGCACGTTTCCAGCATGGAATGTGTGTTTAACGTTTCTGTTAAGCAATGAATGTTGTGTTTAACAGCTTCTGTTAAGAAACTAATGTAATCCTGTTGAAATGACAGTAATCCTGTTGAAATGGAAGAGGTTAAAACATCACAAAAACATCAGAAGAGGCCGAAACGCACGTTTCCAGCATGGAGATGTGTGTTTAACAGCTTCTGTTAAGAAACTAATGTAATCCTGTTGAAATGACAGAAACAAGGTTAAAACATCACAAAAACATCAGAAGAGGCCAAACGCACACGTTTCCAGCATGGAGATGTGTGTTTAACAGCTTCTGTTAAGAAACTAATGTAATCCTGTTGAAATGACAAACAAGGTTAAAACATTGAACGCACGTTTCCAGCATGGAGATGTGTGTTTAACACTTCTGTTAAGGTTAAACCTGTTGAAATGACAGAAACAAGGTTAAAACATCACAAAAACATCAGAAGAGGCCGAAACGCACGTTTCCAGCATGGAGATGTGTGTTTAACAGCTTCTGTTTAATGTAAACCTGTTGAAAACAGGAAATGAAACAAGTTGAAAACAGAAACAAGGTTAAAACATCACAAAAACATCAGAAGAGGCCGAAACGCACGTTTCCAGCATGGAGATGTGTGTTTAACAGCTTCTGTTAAGAAACTAATGTAATCCTGTTGAAATGACAGGAACAAGGTTAAAACATCAAAAAAAACAACAGAAGAGGCCGAAACGCACGTTTCCAGCCAGCATGGAGATGTGTGTTTAACAGCTTCTGTTAAGAAACTAATGTAATCCTGTTGAAATGACAGGAACAAGGTTAAAACATCACAAAAACATCAGAAGAGAAACGCACGTTTCCAGCATGGAGATGTGTGTTTAACAGCTTCTGTTAAGAAACTAATGTAA
>CM049389.1:16721622-16738268 GCA_026937815.1 Etheostoma perlongum | reverse complement strand
TGACATCCCATTGTTCTGACCATATAGGCTTTCGTGGATCACCTCCCATATCCCTGTCCGCGGGCAGGGGCAGCACTATTAGACCGGCCCTTGTGGCCTCAAAACACTATACCGGCGTTGTGGGCCTTCTGATTTTTCCACCTACTGGTTTCAGAGCCTGCCCAGATGCCGTGCAAACCGATCAACCGGTACACACCTCTGCGCTATCCGTGTGGAAGGATTTGTCAAATTCTACCAGGCAGCACACGGATCTTGAAACAATGGGTCTAAAACAACTGGTTACCCTGGGCTGAAAACACATGATCTCAAGGCTCTCAAACAGCTACAATAAGTACTTTGAATTTATGAAAATTGCCAGTTTGGCACAAGGCTGTGTTCTAAATGTGAGAGATAACACGCTCCCTGATTTGCATATAATAATTAGAAATACATAGATAAGGAAATCCAACAAAATGTGGCATTTTGAAATAAAAGTAAAACCTTTTAATATATTTAACTAATTGATTCATTTTCATATGAACATGTGTATTTAATTATGTATTTATTCATTTATTCAAACTGGAGTCAACTCTGAGGACTCGAGCAGCAGCCTACTGAATCAGCTGTCTGGTTGATGTTTTTAGGGAGACCTGTAGACGTTTAAGTAATAGAGTCAAAGTTGAGGCTGACTTTGTATTTGTCTTAATGTGGCTGTTGAAATTCAGGTCTGAGTCCATAACTACACCAAGATTTCTGTCTTTGTCTGTTCTTTTTAACATCACTAACTGAGGATGCCTAGTTAGCTCACCTTGTAGAGCAGGTGCCCATACATAGAGGTTTAGACCTCGATGCAGCAGCGGCAGGTTGGACTCCAACTTGGCATTCCAGTTTTGAGTCGAAGCTGTCCTATACAAACAAAGGCCTAATATTCCACAAAAATAATCTTTAAAAAAAATATATTGTTGATTGAAGATGAGCGCTGACTACCTAAGTTTGGTCTTTCTTCGATCAAAGTACATCAGTTGAGTTATTGAGTCTGTTCACACCATCATGTGCTACATCAAAGAGACATAATCCTCCAACCTTGACAGCCTCTGCTGCCCCTCTTCCTGAGGTATGTCTGCTCCCTCAGCTTCAGCCTAGCAACCTATAAACTGATGGTCCAAGCCTTAAAAGTGATTTTCCAAGCCTTAAAACTGAGAGAGCTCTTCCAACACTCACGGTTTCACCAAGAAGAGCTCCTAACACTACACCTGTTGCAGTACCTGCCAGTATGATCAAAAGCTTCTTAAATGTGCTGCTCTTAGCCTGCTCTCTGATCCCTTCCTCTGACATGTTTCCTGATGACCGTCTAATGTTCTCCTCCTCTTGTTGTATTATGTTCTCCACTGTTTGTAGCATCTCATTGGTGTAGCAGCTCCCTTTGTTTGTCTCAATCATCTTGTCTATTGTGTTAAGTAGCTCCTTCACCTGGAACTGGTTACTTCTGTATTCATCCTGCTGGTTGTTCTTCCAGTATTTATTGTCAATGACGTGGTAGCGGCCACCACACTTCTTCATGAGATCAATCACCAACTTACTCTGGCCAAAGAAATCCTCAATTGTCTGTCCTTCCTCAAGCTGGGCACCATGAGTGAAGACAACTGTGGAATATCTTGGAAATTCTTCAGAAAAGCACTGGTTTATTTTTGTGATGACAGCCTGCTCCTGCTCTGTGAATTTCTCCACTTTAAGCACAATGAGAAAAGCCTGAGGCCCAGGAACGCACTCTGTCATACACTTTAATATCTCACTTTTCAGCTCTTCCTCAGATTTGGTTTCTTCGACACAGAGAGCTGTGTCGAAGAAACCAGGAGTGTCAATCAAAGTGATGCTTCCTCCATTAACAGATTTGGTTTTTGCTGTACATTTTCTTGTTTCAGAGTTGCTAGTGCTCCCGGTCGTGAACAGTTCCTCTCCAAATATGGTGTTAGCCAGGCTGCTTTTCCCAGATCCAGTTTTTCCCAAGATCACAATTCTCCTTGTGTTTGACACTGAAAGAGAATAATGTCCAACAATAAAACTGTACATTTGTCTTTTGGTTGTTTCATATAGAAGATACAAATATAATAGGATAAATAGAAAATGCTTAAATAGAAATGCTTAAATCCTCACTGTCCACAAGTAGTACATGACATTGCTTATAACGGAACAGAGAATGGTGTCAATAAGGACGACAAGAGCATATTGTTTAACATTACCAATCACTGCTAAACATACAGGTAATATATTGTGCTATATGATGCTCAAATAATGGTTTCAGACTACCAAATCAAAATTTCACACGCAGATTTTTTACTCTCAAATGTAGCAAAATTCTAACAGTTTAGAGCCTGGTTGTCATTAAAGAGAGCAGCGTTGCAACATCAGCAGGCTGTGGCAGACAAAACAATAGTTCAGCCTCTGGTTGCATATTCTTGCTGATAATCTTGCTTTTCCTCTGAGAAACTATGAGCAGCAGCTCTGTGATACTTATCACCAGACTATACATTTTGTTGACATAGTAGACTATTGCCATATTTTAAAATTTTTCTGCGTGAGCGTGGCCTACCAATAGCTCAAGCCTGTCCACACTGACTGTAGAATGTGGAAGTAAACAGATCATGTGGAAATGACACCATTTTACCATCGACCCAAAACAATGGACAAAAGCACACGGCTAATTAGTACCAACAAGACTACAAAGAAACAGGAGGGCTGTGGTATGGGTAATAAATCAACAAGTGGTAGTCCTGCCTGGAATTCTTCTGGTGCAAAGCCTAAGTCATTTTCCTGGGAAATGGGAGGACGACTAACAGGCAGGGCACAGCGCCCTGAGATTTGTGATACGACTGGCTGGCCTGCATTATCATCAGTGATGGAAATGACAGCGCTATAAACTAACGACGTTACTTTTCAGTAACGAGTAATGTAATTGATTACTCTTCCCCATCTTAACGCTGTGACTGCCGAAAAATGTGGCCCGTTACTATAATTGAAGAGGCAAGGACTTTTTCTTCCTAAAGGAACACAAGCAAGTCCGTCTGTTTCAGATTTTTAAAAGGTTTAGATTTTTTTCCGTATAAGATTCTTTGAATATTTTGTCTCATTCCTATACTGATCCTATTTCTTTGTATTTCTAAATGAACACAGGGTCAATGCTGATATACGTAGGAGAAGCACATGGCCAAGATGAAGATGCAGACAAGCAACTATCTGCAAGCAGTTCAGGTACACAACCCCAGCCAGCAGGTCTGAACTCAACAGTACCAGTAATATTGATTTTGAAAAATCTTTGGTTTATTTTGATATTATGCACTTAATACTTGAATGTGCTTTAGATGTTCTACATAGTGTTTACAAAGTGAACCAAAATTGTGTGACTTTTCTGCTTCTAAATCTTTACTTTATTGAAGAAGATTGCTTACTTGTATACTTCTGCTTTTTAAGTTTATATTAATTGATACATTTTTGCACATCCCAATGTGTATGTATGTTTTTTATGTTCTGTGTTTATAAAGTTAATTTTTTATTAGGTGTTACATTTTGATGCTGCGATTGTGTTAATGGTTTTAAATTCTGTTTGGTAATAAGTTAAATTGGCATATGTTTTTCTGGAGGGCATCAAAGGAATTATGCTTAGGACACCAAAAGGGCTAGCAGCACTGTAATCTGGGATTTCTTTGTATAAAGGTAGTTTACACCAACGTCAACATTCCATCTCCTAGAAATTTGTTGGTTTCTTAAACCTTTAACTATTTCAACTTTACTTAGTTTTCTTCTACATGTGCATATTCATGCATGCATTTTCATTAATTGGTAAATACACTGAGCTTCTACACATGCAGAGTTATGCACGGAGAGCTCAAGATGCCAACATGAATGCCAATAACTTTCTGAATGGAAAGTATATTTTAAGTTTCCAAATGGTTACATTAACGAGTCCAAAGTAATCTGTTGTGACCTGAGCCATCATCGCAACACATCTAATTTGAGAAACTTCTTCATGGCCAAGCACACAGCTGATGCCAATTCCCAACACACCCCCCCCCTTGTCAAATTATTTTATTCACCCATTTGATGGACTGTGTTACACTGTGTGAGTTTATTTGCTCCAAGTGAGCAGGTTACGTGTGAAATGGACTACAGTAGGCTATATGCCAAACATTTGCACAAAGACAGACAACTTTTCCATGTTAAGAGCATTAAAATGGAAAAGGACAAAAACCAAGAGACATAGAATAGATAATGTTTTAATTGAGAGTTAATGTGATTAAATGTTTTTATTTACAGCACTAGTTTGTATATATTATAAATCCTTTTGTACCCTGTACGTGAATGATGAAGTCTTTACATTCACGTCTTAATTCTGGATTATGATGCTGGTTGTATTTTGGCCCTCATAACCCCTCACATGGGACTAGGTATAAATGAAGTAAATTTACACAATGATTAGGCCTAGGCCCAATTGGTTAGGAGTACCAGTTGTACCATAAAAGAGAATATTTTATTAAAATCTATACAACTAATGAATAGGGTACTAAAATACACTATAGTATGCAAGTTGAAAAGCCACTTTGACCTTCAAATACAAATGTATTCTCATTTATAATTATACTAAGCATGATTATGCCATGAATAGATTGTATGTGATCTCATCATTAACATCTTGACACAACTGAAAATATGCCTCATTGTGTGTTAATAGGTGAATATATTTGTGTTGAACCTTTAGTCAGTTCTGGGGGGGGGGGACACTGCCCATTACTACCATTTACAGCCCTAAATGATATATATTCCGGTAATGTTTCGGACAACGATTTAACAATAAGAATTGTACCTTTTGTGATTCAGATATGGAAATCTTAGAACGTTTGTTTTGAGTGTAGTGTCACTTAATCTTTTTGGGACTTGGTTAGAAATTGGGATTTTGGAGAAAGTTTCAGAAGCACCGTCTGAGTTGTGGGGACATTAAATTGTTAGTGTTATGCAGGACCAAAGAAGGGACCAGATATAGAACGCTTAGATTTTTTTGGCTAAACAGTTTATCCACAAATGTAGATTTGTGAATGTGAGACTTTATTTTGCGTGTTCATGAATGAGTTAAACTAAAGCAGGGAATGTGTTGCAGATAATTTTGGCTGTGGACTAAACCTACTCATGGTAACACTTTACAATAAAGTATGCAAAAAAGGGATAGTTACTGTTTTTGAAAAGTAACCAAAGATTAACCTTTTTCAGAAGGGTAATGAATGATTAGATACCCCTTACCAAAAGGGTAGTTAGTCTTTTGACCAACTCGGGGAGACTAATTGGTCCAACTACCTTTTGTGCGTCACGGGCTCAAGGCTTTGGAGTTTCTGGCAGACAGTTTGAGAAATACCATTTAACATTTCACCAAGTTTATTTGTAGACCAGTAGGACTCAGTGGGACAAATACTGACCTATGTTGCTGATAAAACTCTTAGCACGAGTCTTCTCAGATAAAGGGTCAATTTTATTCATTTGAGCTATTCATAGGTCTAGACCACACTAATGTATAAAGGACCCAACAATTCCAGTAATTCCAAGAGCAAGCATTTTTTAAGCAATTTGACATGGACTATGCTAAATGTTAATGTCAGATAATCACAATGGTTGATGCATAAAATAGCAAACAGTTGACTCATTCTCTCACACATGAAGCTGAATATTTGGCTGCTACATTTAACATTAGCCTGTACAGGTTTGGTTACAATAGTTGGCCTACAGAATAGTCAAATTACACCATTTTACTTTATGTAACCAGAATGTCAGACAACTACTGAAAGACATAGGCTAACTTTGACTCACCGTTCATGTTGTTAGAAGAGGAATCTGTGACGTTGAGGGAATGGAGGACCAAAACGCAGAGACAGGCAGGCAGGAGAAAGATTAAGACAATTTAAGTGACAAAACCAGGGCAAATACAAAAAGGATCCAAAAATGCATAACACAAATGACACTAGGAGTTTAAACTGAATGAGAATTAAACAAGAGGCCAGATACCTCAGGGAAGTTTACCATGGGGACACAGAGACTGGAACACACTAAAGGATCTGACAAAAGGCAAAGGAAACACAGCCCTTAAATACACAAGGTAACAAGCACACCAGGAAGAGATGATACAGCAGGTGAATCACATCAGGGCGGGGACAACAATCACAAAGGTGGGAAAACACAAAGCAGGTAGTAAAACCAGACTGGACTTGAAAGAGGAACAGACTCAGTGGTGGCTCTACACGGAGGCCTAGGGAGGCGCGTACCTCCCTAGAAATGTTGCAGGCCACCCCTGTGCCACCCCCCCACATGAAGTCCAAATAAAACAAATATTATTTTATGATACTAGACGCGAGCGCCAAAAGCGGAACAAATGGGTGGCGCAACATTTAGTACATACTTTAGTACATACTTGGCCTACATTTTGAATGCATACAGTGGTATGTATAAGTTTAGGAACCCATTCTAAAGTTGACTAAAAAGAGGAATTAAACAAAATCATCTTTTGGAAATTGGTCTTAATGCCTTTAATTAAAAAAATGAATAATAATTTTGGAATGAATAATGTATCATGAATAAATTTTCTTTCTGGTTCAAGTAAGGAGTGTGGATTGGAAGCTGGAATGATGCCACTTCACCTCCTGGGCACTGCCAGGTGCTTTTGAGCAAGGCACTGCAACCCCCCCCCAACCGCTCAGGGCGCTGGTCCAGCTGGCAGCCCACTCACTCTATCATCTCTCCATTTGTGCATGAATAGGTCCTGAGTGTGTGTATTTCAGGCCTGTGTGTAGTGATTACTAACAAACAGAGTGTAAATTGTAATTTCCCCCCCACTGGGGATCAATAAACAGTATAAATTATAAATAATCAAAATACAGGGGGCATAAGTATAAACCCACCTATGTTAAATTCCCAGACATTTATTTAATGGATCCAGGATATTATGCATCCTGATAATGTTCCCTTGGCCTTTGGAATTAAAATAGCCTCCCCATCATCACATACCCTTCCCCATACCTAGAGATTGGCATGGTTTTATTTCAGTTAGCCTAACAGATGGTATGATTTGCATTGATATGGATATCTAATTTTAGGGGTGCCCCCTGTATTTTTCCCCAATGCCAGTAAACAGGGCGTTGCTGAAGTCAGGACAGAAGCTCCTGAATGCATGAATGAGATGAGCAGGTTGAAGTTGAACCTTGTGTGATGCTCAGCAGAGGCCACTGCATGTCAGCTGTTTAGGGTTTAGGGTGGTGGCTGTGGTTGGGAAAGTACAGGTTGAAAAGAATGTTATCCTGGTTATTAATAGAAGCAGTCTTATTGAGTTGGAGAGTATTGACAAGACTAACATGACATTATCTGAAGTGGCTCCACCCACTCTGCTACATTCACGGCATTCAAAGTTCTATTTCCCACTAAATAGGAAACTCAGTGATATTAGTGCAACTAATACTCTATATTGAATAGCACCGTATTCTGTGCCAGTAGGTTTCATGTTGAATGTCATACATATTAAAATATTAGGCTATGTAGTCTTTATCTATTTCTTTTCAAAGAGAGAAGATGGCAGCTGCACCTTTTTCATACTTTTCATACCTTTTCAGGGTGGAGACTTTTTTGTCTGAGTGAGACAGAACAAGTTGAAAGGATTCTATGTGTGTTTATTGGCAGCATGTAACTAAGTAAATGTACTCAATGTACTCGTTTCAATTTCTGCCATTCGTGTACTTTCTTTTATGCTACACTACATTTAAACTCCTACTCTCCTAGATTTTAGAGGGATACTGTACGTTTTACTTCACTACATTTCTTTGATACATAAAAAAGAGGTTTATGGCTCATAGGATGTGATGCAGATCTGTGCTAACATGTACCCAGTTGTGTACAAAGAACTTAAAATTAGCTCCAAGTTGATAAACTACAACAATAAAATATCCTTACACATTTGTTAGTATTAGAAGAAAAACTGAATGATATAACATTCTATGATTATAATACAAGTATCATTCTAAGTACTGTTGTTTTTGATACTAATTACTTGTTGCTGTTATTATTCCTGTACTTTTACTAAAGTAACATTTTGAAATTTAAAAGAACATTTCTTGTATTTTAGTTGTGTACAAAGACTTATGGTGTTATTTTTCCTTAACCTCAGTAAATGACTTGAGTTCCTTTTACTCCACTGCTTGTTAGTTAGATCAATTTATTGATGGTTTTGGTATTTTTATGGAATTTATTGACAAATATGAGTACTGTTGTCCTTTGACATCATGGGAATTATTCTGTGAAATAAGAAACTGGAAGGACTTGACCAATCAGCTGTTTTATTGTTACATCATATCACATCACAGCAACACATGTTAACAAATAATATATGTAAAGAATTAAAAAGAAAATCAATACCAAAAAAGGTTACACGGTGTGATTTAGTATTTTACTCCCATAAAGTTGGTGGATTTACTTTGGAAACTTCCATCAGAGCTACAGGAGACATTTTATAACAGTTTGTACAGTTTGAGTTCTCCTCAAGGCAAGACTGCTTGTGTTGGCATGGTCCTGTATGTAACAACCCAAAATCATAGACCCAGCTACCACTTAGAGATTTCAGATCATTATTTAATTTGAATGTGAAACACATGTATTTCCATTTTGTTAAATCTTCTATATACAGTTTGCTTCTCTATTTATGGTTTATTTGCTCAGTATTTTAACAAAAGTAATCACAGTGGTTCTCTTTTCAGGTGACAGGAACCAGCACACAGTTTAAAGCACAGATGCAAGGACTTCCATAAGGTGAAAGACCTAAATGGACAAATTAATTAAACCTTAAACTAATCTGATAATAATAGCTACTAATAACTGATAACAAGAATTTGAAATTAACTGTTTATGATTGCAACAACTAACATGTCAATGTCACCCTATTAAGACATCTGCTGTTTTTTTTTTTTTTTATTTGATTCATTCAAATAAATTCCAAGGATTGTACGTCATTTCGTACAAAGCATTAAGTTTGTCCATGACAACTTCAAATGTATTTTGTATTACACTCACTGGTGTGGTTATTACCTCAACTAGCTCTTCTATTCCAGTGGCTGGCGAAGCCACGCCTAAAGCTGCAACTTTTTCTTCCACCACGTCTGCCAATGCTTCTGCTGTGATTTCTTTATTAAATATTGGGCCTTCCTTTAACACCTTCCCAGATCTTGAATTAAACAACACAGCTGAGACAGTTGCTACTAACCCAGCTATGACTGCTAACCCCACTAAACTTCTGATCCATGTCCGTGCTGCGTTGGTCTTCTGCTTCTTTAGGATGTTAATTACAGCCTGTTTCCTGATCTCTTCCTGCGACATGTTTCCCAATGAGTGCCTAATACGCCCTTCCTCTTCCTGGATTTTTCTCTCTACTTCTTGCAACTTTTCATCTGTGTAGTATTCTCTATTGTTTTCCATCGCTATTTTATCTATGGTGTTGAGCAGCTCTGGCACCTGGAACTGGTTACTTCTGTATTCATCCTGCTGGTTGTTCTTCCAGTATTTATTATCAATGACGTGGCAGCGGCCGCCACACTTCTTCATCAGATCAGTCATTGACTTATTCTGGCCAAAAAAATCCTCAATTGTCTGTCCTTTCTCAAGCTGGTCACCATGAGTGAAGACAACTGCGGAATATCTTAGAACTTCTTCAGAAAAGTACTGGTTTATTTTTGTGATGACAGCCTTCTCCTGGTCTGTGAATCTCTCCACTTTAAGCACAATGAGAAAAGCATGAGGCCCAGGAGCGCTCTCTGTGATACACGCTACTGTCTCACACTTCTGCTGCGTCTCAGACCTGCCTGCATCAAAGAAACCAGGATAGTCGATCAAAGTGATGCTTCTTCCATTGACACATTTGGTTTCGGCTGGAGAACACTGTGTTTTTTGAGTCATCAAATTGTCTAATTTTGAATGTGGCCTCTCCAAATATGGTGTCTGCCAGGCTGCTCTTTCCAACTCCAGTTTTCCCCAGTAGGACGATCCTCTTTGGCACTAGAAGACAATAATGACTCTGTATCAGTACAACTGTATCAATATCTTGCCCCTTGTTTTTCTCATTAATTTATTGTGCCACAACAATTATTACACAGAAATAAGGCTGAGAAGACAAAAAAAAAACATTATAGTCAACAATCACAACTTTGTATGTTTTAAAATGTTTCATTAGAAAAAAGTGACATTTGTGGCATCATTATATTAAACATCACCCAATAAAAAATAAAATAAAAATAATACACTAATATTGAGAATTGTGTGGTTGTTCTGTGTGAGAACTGAACACAATTATAGTGTTAGTTATCATGTGAATATTTGAAGCCTTGGGAAATGAAGAAAAACATTGAGACGAGGAGAGAAAGACATAGCAGTGTCTGGCCAGCAGAGTAAGAGACGGATCAATTTGCATTCAGATGAAGTTCCTTGAGAAGATAATAGGGGAAAAGCTGCTAACATCATTAACAATGTATCAATTTTAACAACATTAACTGTAGATATTTCTGTGTTGTGTCTAAGTAGTTTGTGAAGAGAATTTCACTGTCACCAAACTGCCCTTCCTTTCAGTATATTTCACGTTAATATAGAAATATAATAGAAATATGTTGGTATTATTAAGAAGAGGTGTGTATAATACTTATATTACATATATTTCAATTTAACTTTATATACAGCTAAGATACTGCGCAGAATCCTCAAACTCCCAGGCCTCTGGTATAGGACCCGAGCTTGAGGATGACACATACCACCCCACAAGGGGTGAGAGGGGTATTTTTTTATATATATATATATATATATATATATATATATATGCAATTCAATAATAATTTAACACTTCCTAATTGGTGGATTAATACAAAATAATGTGAATCTAACTTTGTCAGAACATTTGGTTGGTAGAGCTGCGTTGTTATTCCTTTGAGTTCTGCTGATACTGTGCAGCCAACAAGTGTTTCATTGTCTACCTTAATCTTCCTTTCAACTTCATTTGTTGACTGTATCCCTGACTAAATTTTGGACACAGGTCACGTTGACTGCCTGCTCCCTGACAACATCCATAACATGGAGCTGTTAACCGCAGTTTTTCAGACAAACAATGTCTGTAAACACCTCTTTAGCAAAGGTGACAAACAAAAATGAAAACCATTCCAACTCAAATCTAAAATAACGCCAACTAACATGTGTTTCAATATTAGAGAATTAAAACACATTTAGTTTTAAATGACATATTATACAAAGCTTTTATTCATTTTGCCCTGACATTTTCTGGTATGGAAACCTCACCATCAAGAATAAAAATGCGCTTTTAGAAATTGTGAATGTGGCCAGCCAGATAGTGGGTGTGAAGTTCAGTAGCCTTACTGACATTTTTAACAAACAGATTTCAACAAAGAGCCATGTCTATTTGCAGAAGTGTCAAGTTAAGAAGTACAAATACTTTGTTAACTTACTTAAGTAGAAATTTTGGGTATCATCATTCAAAAAAACACACAAAACAAACAAACACCTATCCAGATAAATCGTGCCATCCGGATAGAAAGACTCTGTTGTCCTCACAGATTCCTGAAGCTGTACATTTACATTCCAATAAAGGCTACTGATTAAATACCTCTGAAGTTTGACTTTTTGCACAATTACAATACTTATAGTCAACTAGTCATCATATCTTCCGCTCCATGAAACACATGTTAACGCTCAGTAGTACTGTATGGTTCTTATTGTAGTTGCATTGTAATAAATGTGTTAATTTCTAATAGGCATAAATGCAGCTGAAACAGGTGCATCCCAAATTTTTCAACATTAACATTTTAATATATTATTTTAGTC
The DNA here is from genome assembly GCA_026937815.1 of Etheostoma perlongum. Classification (NCBI taxonomy): domain Eukaryota; kingdom Metazoa; phylum Chordata; class Actinopteri; order Perciformes; family Percidae; genus Etheostoma; species Etheostoma perlongum. Next base: position 16,726,394 of record CM049389.1, on the reverse strand, counting down.
ATTATGGCCTTTAGAAACATGTTTTTTTGCCGAGGTGGGGTGGTGCACTGAAGGCCCCTGTGGCGCGGCCTAAACTTTTGTCATTAATGGCTTTTTTCCCCCTTACATTACTTTTAAACTTTAAGTACACTTAGCACAAAAAGTAAGGAAATTTGTGTTTGGTAGATTATTTCTCTGTGGTAACAATGTTTTTTGGCACCAAAACTTATACCGTTGAAAATTCTGTTCAGTTCCCTTTCAAATGGAGCACCATTTGTAAGCATTTGTGGGATGAGCAGCAGAGCTGAGCATGTGGGTTGCACCCATGAAAAATTTGTTAAATCTTCTCTGCCAGTGCAAAAACAGATTATTCTGCCTTTGACTTGTTCTGTGTTTGGTAGATTGGGATGATTGAAGTTTTAAGAAACTAAATATATTGGCATTTAAATAATTTACTAATTTCTTAAACAGGTGCCTCAGTAGCGTGTGGAACACAGCCACAACAGCCTGTCATCTCCTCATGCTGGTCACCAGCCTGGTGACACACTGCTGATGGCGTCCCATTCTTCACGCAGCATTTGTCACAAGTCAGCCAACGTGGTTGTGTTGGTCACTCTGGCACGAACAGCACGCCCAAGCAGACCCCACAAGTGGTCAATGGGGTTGAGGTGAGGACTTCTGGCAGGCCATTCCATCCTCTCCACTCCCACATTCTGGAGGTAGTCTCTGATAAACCCCGCCCTGTGAGGGTGAGCTTGGAGGATAGAGTTCGGCCCCAGGCTGTGGAGATATGGGATGGCCACTGGTTGCAGAATCAGGCACCTTATTGTCAGCACCAGGGGATACATAGAAGCTCAAAACAAGAGGCAATAGCAACAGCAAAAAAAAGCTGTTTGGCATTGAGAGAGATGATTTGGCAAATTTTAATGGGCACAACCCACATACTCAGCTCTGCTGCTCATCCCACAAATGCTTGTTCTTTACAAATGGAGCAGCATTTGAAAGGGAACCAAACAGGCTTTCCAACGGCATGAGATTAATTGCCAAAAGCATCGTTACCACAGAGAAATAATCTACCTAACACAAATTTCCTTACTTGTTGTGCTAAGTTTAATTTTGAAACCATTACTTTTACTTGAGTAAAAAGCTTGAGTTGACACTAAACCCTAGAATCTATACTTCTACCTGAGCATTGAATGTGAATACTTTTGACACCTCTGTTTATTTGCAAGGACTCCACTCACCCACTGAACGGAGAATACATGTTATTACCACCTGGCTTACATGTTAGCCCCCCCCTTGGCTCTTAAACAGAGATACACTCATTCAGGCACTCAACTCACCTATAAGGAAGTGACAGCCATTGCTTATATTTATGACCCCTGTATTTATTTTATATATACACACATGTTTTTGTAGTTCTTTACTTACATTATCACTCCAATGCAACTCTTCAACTATGTATTCTATTTATTCTTTAACTCAGGCTGAAGCTGCTGTTTTTTAGTGGGTTAATTGTGTGGTTTGTGTTGTATATTCTTCATGTGATGTCTTCCTCCTGCATATAAATTGTCCTTTTGGGTCAAAGAATAGACTGAACTGAAATATAAAAAATAATGTAAACTAAATTATGTTTTAATTAGGGATGAGCGAGTACAGCATTATCTGTATCTGTATCTGTTTACCACATGAATTATCTGTATATGTATCTGTACTCGGACTGGGCGGGGCCTAACCCGGAAGTGGACAGAATTTAACTCGGAAGTGGGTCGGGTTGTCTTGAAATGGGCGGGGCTTTAATTAGTATGTTATTTTAAGCATGCAATTGATATGAGTTGATCAGAAGTTGTTATATTTATTGCTGATTAGAAAACTATTTACATGACAGCATCGAACTTCAGATCAATGTTGTTGTCATGGTAACAAACAAACTATATACAGAACGTTTTGCAACAATGAATACAACACATGCGGTTGCAATTATGAAGTAAAATGTAATGAACAAGAGTTTTCATACTCAAATAACTTTCTTTTTTTAACTTTTAATTTTTTTATGATCAGTATGATTTGTTTTTTTTTTTTTTATTTCCACACCAGGTATGTGTGAGTGTATGTGTGTGTGTGTTTGTGAGTAAGAGAGACACAGAGAGAGAGAAAGAGGGGGGGGGCAGCTGACAGTTAAAAAAAAAAAAAAAAAATCTCTGACGGCAGAGACGCAACGGGAGTCGCATTTAAACCAAGCAGCATGTCTGAATCCCCACGTTTACCAAAATCTACTGGTTACTATGTAAGTACTAGGCCTACAAACCGAAGTTAAAAACAAACCTGAAGCTGAAGAAACCCTAAACGTTAACGGAACAGACCCGCGGCCCCGAGTGTCTGAGGGAGAGGGATAGAGAGAGAGAGAGGGAGCGAACTTGAACTTTTATTCAATTCGAGCACAGATATTGACTCGTATTACTCGTATAATAGCCTACTTGTACTCGGCAAAAGTGCTTTATCCGTACCGGATACTCGTTTCAGCCGAGTACTCATCCCTAGTTTTAATATGGTATTAGGATTAGTTATGAGTTTTGAAAATGCCCCAAAAACAGAATTTTGAGCATTCATTATTACAAGATAGCATCAATAAATGAACTGCACTTACTGTTCATGCTGTGAAAAGTAAAAGTGCAAAAAATTACTTATATCCACGAGAAGTCTGGGTTTTTCCTCTTGTTCTCGCTCTGCCCATAGATGGTATAAAATAGGTTCCTCCACTTGATTTATTTTTTCTACTTGTCTGACTGGCTTCCTGGCTGCAGGCTAAATGAGCAACACACATTGCATTTGCTTTCATTCAAAGTGCATTATGCATAAGCAACTGTAAAAAGTATGTTTTACAACAAATGGCTACATATAGGACAAATATTTAGGGATTCTAGTTTTTTTTGTCCAGAAAAACAATTTCACCAAGAAAATGATGTCCAATTTTGATTTAAATCTTTATTTTCACTGTCACATTATGAAGCACATCTAACAATGTTGAACTATTAAAAATGGAACTATTTCAGTTTTAATACAGGAATGCATGCTAAAAAAAAATAAAAAAAAAAAAATAAAAAAAATCACAATTTAACCCAAAATCTCCATTCATGTTAATTAGTTCAATTGTACTGTACATATATTCCAGCCTTTATTTTTGCATTTATTGTGTCTGTTCTCAAGAAATGAACCTGTGACTCATAAGTCTGGCAGGATAGGTGAGGCCTTCAGGAAAACCGGTACAAACCCACAGAGTAAGTAGTCACTATAATGATTATATTTTGTTCAGACTTTATCTATAATAATCTTTATTTGTAGAGCACTTTTCAAAAACAAGTTACAAAGTGCTTTAACAAGTGTAATGACAATATCCAAGAGACAATACAAAAAGACAAAAGCATAAAAACATTGAAAGACTGAAATACAGCTAAAAAAAAATATTGTAAAATACAAGAATAAAAGGGATAAAGTAAATCAAAATCAAATAAGATCGGCAAAGGCTCTCCTATAAAAGTATGTTTTAAGAAGCGACTTAAAAGAGTTCACTGACTCAGCTGACCTGATTTCCTCGGTCAGGCTGTTCCAGAGCCTCGGTGCCCTGACAGCAAACGCTCTGTCCCCTTTAGTTTTCAGTCGAGACTCTGGAACAGATAGCAGACCTCTGCCCGAGGATCTCAAGGTGCGTGCTGGTGTATATGGGACTAAAAGGTCAGAAATATAACAAGGCGAGAGGCCATGAAGAGCTTTAAAAGTGATCAATAGAATTTTAAAGTCAATTCTAAAACATACTGGGAGCCAGTGTAATGAAGCTAAAATAGGAGTGATGTGGTCATATTTCTTTGTTCTGGTTAAAAGCCTGGCAGCTGAGTTCTGGACAGTCTGGAGTTGATCAATAGATTTGAGTTAAACAGGTGAAAAGGCTGTTGCAATAATCCAGGCGTGATGAGATGAAGGCGTGTAAAATGGTCTCGGTATCTTTAAAAGTTAACATAGATCGAATTTTAGCTATATTTCTAAGTTGATAAAAACATGATTGAACAAGCTTTGTGATGTGCTGCTCGAAATTTAAATTGCTATCAAACCAAACACCAAGGTTCTTTTTGCCACAGGCTTAATGTGATTTTAGCGACCCAACAGATGACAGCATTTGCTTTGCCATCTGCTGAGACCCGATGACCAGGATTTCTGTTTTGTCTGAGTTAAGCTGGAGGAAATTATTTGACATCCATTTTTTAACTTCACAAAGGCAGTTGTTAAGTGAACTCAGCATTCCAGGGTCTGTGGATCTGACAGGCAAGTATATTTGTGTGTCATCAGCATAAATATGAAAAGAAATGCCATGTTTATGGATAATATGTCCAAGGGGAAGTAGATACAAGGAAAACAAAATGGATCCTAAGACCGACCCCTGAGGCACACCCATATTTAACTGGACAGAACGAGGAGACATAGTTATTTATAGACACGCAAAAAAACTTCCTATTTGACAGGTATGATGAAAACCATTCTAGGGCAGTACCAGAGATCCCCACCCAGTGCCTCAGTCTGTCTAACATGATATTGTGATCAATTGTGTCAAAAGCAGCACTAAGGTCCAGGAGTATAAGGACTGAGCACATGCCTTCATCAGCAGACATTAAAAAGGTCATTGGTGACTTTAAGCAGGGCAGTCTCAGTGCTGTGGTACTTCCTAAAACCAGACTGAAACTTTTCAAATATTTATTTATTTTCCAGTACAGTGAGCAGCTGTTTAGACAGTTCTTTCTAGA